>JBCJKF010044196.1:0-11142 GCA_039654545.1 Plocamopherus ceylonicus
AAGTCCGAAGAAGGAGAAGCACGATGAAGAGAAAGTTACGTGGCACAAGGAGGCGAATCATTTAAAGGTGGTAGATACACCGCTGGATCTATCTAACGTCAATCCCAGTGATATAACACAGGCGCCAATGTACAACAATCCATGCGGCGGAAGCGGCGGTGGTGGTGGTGGCAATCGGGGCAACTTCCGGGGTGGCTATGGTCGCGATAACAGTGGCCGACACGGAGGGCAAAGCTACGGCAGCGGTCGCGATTCGCTACCGCCAGGCGGTAGACACAATTACGGCGGCGGAACCGGCAGTGGCGGTCCGCGGGACAACTTCGGGAACCGCGACTTTGGTCCGCCGTCGTTCTACAATCCCAATTTTGAGCACTGCGGCGGACATCCCATGTTCGGCGCCCACGCGCCGCCGCCGCCGTTCCGCAGCCGTAATCCGCAACATTTCCGAAACGAACGGTTGCGTTTTCCGCCGCCGCCACCGCCGCCCATCGAGCGACCGTTTAATTATACGGATGGTAATAGCGGTTTTGAACCGAGATTGCCGTTTCCGCACGCGACGGACCGATTTCCCAGGCCCAGGCCACCTCCGTTGGGCATACCGCCTGCCAGTGGTTTACCCATTGTACCGCCAAACGTGACGCCAGATCCCCTGAACGTGCAATCGCCAACATGTCTGCATAATAGTCTATCTTCGGTCAATTTGCCTGAGGACGCGATGCGGAACTACCGGTCATCCCCCGAGCAGAATGATCGCATTGTAATGCCGGAACCTGTAGCTGCGCCGGCTACTACGCGACAGGACAACGACGATTGCGACATCTATTGTGACATCGAGCCGCCATCTAAGCCTGATTGTGAGGTACAGGAGGAACTTCACAACAACGGTTCTATGATTCTCTTACCACCACCAGAACCGCCGTCTGGCTTGTTAGATTTTGAAGAAAACTCCAGAAGTGACAAAGATAACGATAGCGAGCAGGAGTTGGTGATTGATGACAGTCATAAAGAAGACACATCGAAAGATTTGCCGACGAGCGGTGACAAATACGATCCATTTGCCGCCGATAGTGATAGCAACGACGATGCTGCTGCTTCGATAGATGAGAAGATGATGCTCGAGAAAGTACAAGTATCGCGAAATAGCCTGGACAGTCGTAACATACCAATGCCAGTTGTGCCATTGTTGAGTTCCACGAGTTATCCTTCGATGCCAGCCGTTACTACGACTGCTGAAAATAGAGAACGGCCACAGGAACCTCTTCGGCTCACTGCGTACGATGACGATGACGACAATGACTCTCAATCAGATTGTCCGAATTTTTCCATCTACTCATCGCAGACTATGGATGTGGCCAGGCACACGGAACAGGAACTGTCGCAGCAGCTTGGACCACTTCAACCACCACCGTTACCGCCCAATATTCCCGAAGATGATGATATCATCGTGGGGGATATCCAAGCATGCGATCTACCGGATGTGCCCCCCGAACCTGCCGATCCTTATCTCGAAGCACTACAGAAAGAGCGACAAACTTTAAGTAAGATACCACCGAAAAAGATTTCGCATGATTCGCGTGGGAAAATTACTTTCAAGATCGGTTATAAATTGAGACTAAACAACCGACTGAGTGGGCTGCATTCTGACGATCACAGTGTAAACTCGCAGAATGTGAGTTTTCATCAGAAAAAAGCAGCGACGGCGGTGCCGCCGATCGATGACCAGCAGCAGCAAGAACGAGATGGTGACAAGAATGTCAATCCGTCCAAATCAACAATGGAATCCACAGCAATAAAATCGTCGATAGCGATAAACCAGTTGATAGGACCACGGCTTGCAGAGGAGGACGAAAAGAATATTTTATCAGAAATCGCTATGCCGAGCTCGCTTAAAAAGAAGAAGTCACTTCAATTTCCTAGTCAACATGAGATCTAAGAACTCGATTCGGAGAGTTCGTCGAACGAGGAAGCTGCAAAGACTAACGAAACGAAATCGAGATGTATCGATGTTGCTTCGGCCATCAGAAAAGAAGAGGAAGACAGCGAACGGGATACGCCACCACGAGTGGCAGCGACGACAGATGAAAATATTGCAGTC
Organism: Plocamopherus ceylonicus; assembly: GCA_039654545.1. Classification (NCBI taxonomy): domain Eukaryota; kingdom Metazoa; phylum Mollusca; class Gastropoda; order Nudibranchia; family Polyceridae; genus Plocamopherus; species Plocamopherus ceylonicus. The sequence goes on from JBCJKF010044196.1 coordinate 2,096, forward strand.
GCGGAGAGTACAGTGTTCTCCGCTTTTCAGTTATCCCCAAGAAAGTTGGATGATGGTGAACTGAATATAGAATGCAACTCGCAGGATTTGGAAGGCAATAATGCAACAACGAGCAAGGCCGTATTGAATCATTTGAACGATGTATTACGAGGCGAAGCAAGCGCGTGCGATGACGACTCGCAGGAGCGGGAGTCAAGTAGCGAAGATTATGATCGTTCGCCGAGCAGTAGTGGCAAACTTGCTGAAGTGGATTGTGACGATAAGGATGATGACGACAAAGCATCGAGTGATCCTAATGAGGATCCGAATTCGTTGGATCAGCGACAGGAGAAGGCGAGCTTCTCGACGGAGACGATAGTGGACGATGAGATCGAGCAATTCCCGATAGAAAAGGACAAATTGGATGAGCTGCCTGCGCCGGTCGACAACAACTGGGACTCGGATGGCGCTTATACCCCTTGTAAAGACGAATTACCTGTGAGAGAGGAGGGTGCGCAAGCATCGGAGCGACGTGCAGCTTCATTCGAGGTCGGTTTGGAGCCGATCACTCCAACGAAAGATAGAACGAATGATGACCTTGACGATTGTAGAACACCGTTGACGGGTTACGCCGAATTAGGAACCGAGGCCATTTCCGAGACCGATGAGGCAATAAATTTCGAGGAGGAATTAAACGCTTTGGCGTTACGCAAAGAGAAAGAGATGGAGGATGGTGAAATATTGGATGAGAGCAAACTAAATGCGAAGGAACGTGAAAAATCCAAGGAAGAGAAAGAAGAAGAAGATAGTAAAAGGAAGAAGAAGAAGGACAAGAAAGAAAAGAGCAAAGAAAGTACGGAAAAGAACAAAGAAAATATTTCATCGGATAATCTGGTCGCATGGAAAAAGCTCTCGAAGAGCACGAAAGAAAGACCGTATCGCGACAAGGATAAACGATCCAAGTCGAAGGAAAAAGAGAAGGATAAAGATAAGGATAAGTCTTCCAAGAAAAAAACGAAAGAGATAGGTAAAAAGAAGGAGAAAAGAAAGGAGCTTCCGCGATACGACGTGAGGAAAATCGTGGCCGAAAAACCGTCTCGACCGAGAAAAGATGAATATGGTAGAGATATTAGAGAGAAGTCGCGAAGTAGATCAAGAAGTCGCTCGTCGGACAAGATTCGATCTGGCTCAAGGGATCGACGGAGTCGATCATACTCGAAGGGACGGTCCAGGAGCAGATCTCGTCTTCGATTATCCTCCTGGTCGAGAGATCGCGGTCGATCATATTCTAGATCTTGCCGTTCAATCTCACGCAAGAGATCATCATCCCGTACAAAACGGAAGACTTCGCGAAAACGATCCGTTTCGCGTAGACGATCTCTATCGAGACGACACTCGGTTTCTCGAAGACGATCGCGATCTCTATCGCGTAAGCGACAACGATCGCTGTCACCTAGGCGACGATCCAGGAGGTCCTTATCGAGGTCACGCGATAAACGGAAGGATAAGACAAAAAAATACAAGTCACGTAGTCGTTCGAGGAATCGCAAGAGATCGCGTAGTAAGTCACCGAAGAGAATGTCATCCAAGTCGCGCGAGAAGAAACACAGCAAGAGAAAGGTACATAGCCGATCCCGATCGAAGGGTAGATCAATCTCTCGAGATCGGGATCGCAATAGAAATTGGGATCAACTTAATGAGAAAAGCGTAGACCACGAGCAGCAGTTTCCGCGTGAGCGAGAGGAGCACGAGCGTTCATGGAGCGCGCAATGGACACCGTCTTGGTCGCGATCGAGATCTAAAACGCCATCGCACATTCAACAAGAGCAAATTGGATCGCGCAACTGGTCGCCACCGCCCGTGCTAAATAGCGTATCGCCGAAGAACTTGACCGTCATACTAACAAACAAGGAAGCGATAAAAAAGAAGAAAAAAGAACGCCGAAAAGAAAGCCGTAAATCCAAGGAGATGGAAAAGCGGCGGAAGAGCAAGCGCAACAGAACTCCGCCACCATCCAAGGAAGTATTCGCTAGCGGTGATAACATATTAGTAAGCGTGTGCTTTAACAAGGATAATGAGACGAATCCGATAAATATGCCGGAATTGCCTCAAACTATTCCTTTGGTGCCACCGATAAAACGCCGACGAAGAGAGTCAGTTCAGACAGAGTCCTCCGTACCTTCTGCGAAGCGAGCGAAGAAGGAGAAAACGAAGGATAAACGATCCAAATCGCCTAAGATAAAGAAGGACAAGAAAAAGAAATCTAAAGCAGCAGAGATCGCGGCGACGAAGAAACCCGTGGCTGTCATCGATCTGGATCAATCGCCGTTCCGTGAGCAAACGCCATCACCGCGTGATGTTATTGTGTTGAGCGACGACGATGACAAACAAGCGCAGGAAGCGCTCGCTGCGTCGCCAGAGCAATGCCCACCATCACAGGCGTCACCTCCGCGCGAACAATTTGTCTCGCAGGGCCCAAAGACGCCGCCGGAGCCGCAGATAAAATTCTCTATAAACAAGCAACCCAGCAATCTCAGACCGTCCTTAATAAATCCGTTATTGGAGGAAGAAGAGGAAGAAGAAGAAGAGGAGGAAGAGGAAGAAGAAATGATAGACGAGCGAGTCGAGGAAGAGCTGGAAATGCGGGCACAGGAGGAACTAGAGTTACGTCTAAAAATTGGGCCTAACACACCCCCTGAACCGCCCACGTCTCCACCGACTTCGCCGGATGCGTATGATCCTTTCGATCCGACCAAGTCTCGATCCCCGACACCTGATGCGAGTCAAGAGGCTACGCCGAATGACGATTGCGATCGCGCTCAGCGCAATTCGCCGAGAAAGCATGACGGAACAGTGGACACTCCGTTGCCGTTGGATGAACCGAACCAACAGCAGGATCAATCCAATCAGGAGAAGCCGATTGAGAAACCAAAGATAATATCAATGGTGACTATCAAACGACCATCGCCGCAAAGGGATGTCTCTACGTCTTCTCCTGTGCCGGAGAATCAAACTGATATAACTCAATCGTGCAACAGCCCTCCTTCCAAGACTCAGCAAAATCCGCAATCGAATGTGCAATCAACCGCCAATCCGTTCGCTACCATTAATCCTGTGCTAGCAACGGTGGCGGCTGCGGTGCAAAGAAGCTTCAATACTAGCACAACTAATACCACGCAGAGAACATTGTTACAGGTACTGAATCTAAAATTATTTAAAGTTCAGTTAATTCAGTGAAATAAATTGAATAAAATGCATTAGATTATATTGATTTTTTACTTATTTTTCTTTTGCAGTCTAATCGTATCTCGCCAAGCAATCAGATGAAACAACGTACAAACGATAGGCCGCAGCTTCCTAATGTATTTGCAAATTCTGCAAAGTCATCCACCATGGGACGATCTTCCAAATCCACCCAGGGTAAAAATAATTCGACGATAGGTCAGAACGGCAGTGACGCGCCCATGGATATGACGAACGACAACGTCATCGATATGTCATCGCCATATTCACCGGGATCGACCCTGAGCGATGGTCTCTTCGATCCACCTAGCCCCGCCAACTTTAATAATTCACCCGTTGCAAATGCACCACCTCTACCAACCACTACTAAAACAACCACGCCGAAGGTTAACAAGAGCGCGGAGAAGAAGGACGCTTTCGATGCACTATTCGGTGGAATACTGCCTCCCGTTAAAACAACCAAGAATAAAAGCAAAAAAGTCGCCAAGGAAAAGCCGAAAAAGTGTACGTATTTCTATCCAAACGATATATTTTATTCGTATATATGAATAACATAATATAGCACTTCACACATATTATTTGTGCACAACGAATGCTACGAGTTCAATATTTTTATTTTAGTTACAATTTTTATTAATGTAAATCGCGTATTTTACAGCTACCAATCCTAAAATTGGCGTACGTATGGACGAAAATCAGCTCCAAATCCTGGACGATCTACCTAGTTCTGCTGTGGAAATGCAAGTCAAGGACAAGGTATGTCAATGATGTTAAAGTATTATTTTATTTAAATCTCATGTGTAAACTGTTAAATATGCGAAAATATATAAAAATTGTGCTTTTTTATAGTTTCTTAAGAAATTAAACCGGCAAGAGAGAGTAGTGGAGGAAGTGAAATTAGTTCTCAAACCCCATTACACCAAAAAACATGTGACAAAAGAAGAATACAAAGATATCATGCGTAAAGCTGTACCTAAGGTGCGAAATACATTAAATTCATTGAAATTTGTGACAATTAAATATTACAGAATAAAATATGTATATAGATTCAATTTAATGAGAGAGATCTCAATTATATGTTGCAGATATGCCATAATAAAACAGGCGAAATCAATCCTAAAAAGATAGCGCACCTAATAGAAGCATATGTAAAAAAATGTCGAAACAACAAGAAGAAGACTTCTTCTGCCAAGATAACAAAACCTACGTAAGTAAAGTATAAAAACAATTAATAATATGACATATTAATATTTTTTACATAATGAATTGAAAATAATCTTGTGCTTAACTATTAATCTATTGATGTATACATTTGTTCGATTTCGTCAATAGAATCAACACTGTACTCTTATCTTTTTTTACTATTGCATTTAACGAAACTTGTAGGAAAACTCTATGGAGTTGATCACGTATTGGCAATCCTAGCGCATTAGAAATTCCTTCATCGTTAGGCGCCTCTTCTTAAACCTTAAAACATTCTATCTTCTGAGTGGTAAGTGAATCAGCAAGGTATATACATATATATTGACGAGCGCAACATGTATTGTGTGTACATACATAATTCATTATAATTGTATAAGCGTAATATTTTTATTTATCTGTTTACATATGAGAGAGAGAAAGAACGAACGAATGAATGATCGAGCAAGTAAAGATTCGTATGAGTAATTGGTATTATTAATATTCACAAATATTAAACGTTTAAACACGACGTTTGCGAAGACGCTCGACTATGTGTGTGTGTGTGTGTGTACGATCTTTGTCCGAAAATAGCCGTACATTATTGCGGTGCCTCTCAAATTCGGATTCCAAGATCTCGATCAACGATTTTTAAATTAGGAAATATAATAGTGTACGATAATCATATTTAGAGAGTGTGAGATTGTAATCCAGAGAAGAATAGAAGAATGCTCAAAAGCAATTCGAGTCGTTATATACGGGAGAGAAAATAGATAGCCAGCTATTTATTTTCCCAAGCAACATCTGCGCTGTAAAATTAATAGATTCTTAAACTTATTATTATACATAAGTAAATATGGCCTGTGAAAGCCTTTTTCATACGAGTTTATTTCGATAAGCAAGATATACGGTAACTTGGTTACTACATATTTATACTTTGTAAACGGATAATTTCACACATACACATACATATAATACACATGTTTTTATTGATCAGCAAATTCAATGTAAATATAAATCATATATAAAATTTTCATCTTCGTACGTGAATTTGATTTTAGCTTGTATTTGCCTTTGACTCAAGTTGTCTGTTATTCCAAAGGGATGTTTTTATATTACGTTTTAACGCCGCAAAAAAATTGTAGAACATCGAAATCTCTCTTTATGATTTGTTCCATTTATATATTTCAGAAAAAAAAAGGAATGTACTGTCTTGTGAATGCCATAAACCATATTTACGTTTCGTGTTTAACGTCGAATACGGTTGTATAATTCACAGCTCAAATAATGATTAATTATATATTGCATTATACACACACATACACATGCACGCAGACACATGCAATGATATAATATTAATGAAATACAGATCCATGTTGAAAGGAGCACGTGAGACGTGTGTATGTTTACCTGTGCATGTATTTCTAAGAAGATAGGATGCGATCACCGTAAAATATCTACTTTTTGAAAGGCACTTGATGTTTCAAAATGCAAAATGTGTAATGCGTTGAAATAGAAATGTAATCGTCAATCGTGAGTTTTTACGCTGATAGTAAAATATTATAAACAGCGTGCATGCGCTATGGTTAAAACTTTTTTGCATATAAAAGTCAACCGAGTACAGTGTATGTCCGTTTTAAAGATTAATACATGGTGTATTTCTTTAACTGATAAAAATATAAAATTAATTCTAAAACATAATAAAAAGAAAAAAAAAGAAAAAATCTGATCATCTACTTCATGTTTTAAAGAAGCAATTGTGTATATTGATAATGAAAACGGGCATTCTCTGTGGAAATCTTAATATTGGAGAGTATTGTTGTGTTATATAAATATACAAATACACATTTAATGCTAGCTACAATATGTAAAATTCTGTTGTACATTTTATAACCGAATTGTATGCTCATGTCGTACAAAACACATATGTGGATAAGTTTTATACTTTTTATGCGTAATAGCGGAAATTGCATCCTCTTTGGAACATATACATATGTATATGCACATGACACTGTGGCTGATGAATTTGAGCGAAATATGTGACGATCTTTATCATAGAATATTCAGTAAAACGATGTTAAATCTATGTCCTTCGGTACGTTCGAGAAAAGCTCGTTAATTCTTGTGTGTATGAACTCTCTTTTGTACTAAATAGGAATGTACATAAACGAAAGAAGAATAAAGAGTTTAATATTATCAAATTTATTTATTTAATTCATACTGCAAAATAAATGTCGCAGAGATTGCACGAGATTTTGATATGCATTTATGATATTTTATCGTGTAATATTGCTGCAGTCTAACATTTTTTAACTAAACCCCTATGTTCTCAAATAATTAAAATTTTCTTTTCTTTTACATTGTCTCTCGCATGTAGAAAATAATAATAAAATAATACTGTAGAAAATAAAAAAAAAAAAGATAGAAAAACCGCGCTCGATGAATTGAAATTTAAAGGGAATATGACTGTCGAGAAATAAGATCTGCACGTCCGTTTCATATTTTTTATAATTTTTCAAATATTTTACCCTTTTTTCATATCTAATGACATTATATATAAAAATGAATAGTGTATAATAATATCTAGTATACTAAAAAAAGTAGCGGTAAAAAAATTAAATTGCAGCACCTCTACACATATGCCATACTGGATGGTGTATCAGAAAAAAACCGTTTGAATTTATAGAAATACCACGAGATGCGGATGTATATGACAACACGTGCAATTTACGTATAAAAGTATAACATTACGCATTATGTTAAGTGTACTAGCTCGGCGAACAACGAATCTCCTTCGTCGTGAAATCGTAAGTAATACAATCGTTCTTTCATAGCATAGATAAATTAAAAACATCGAAGTTAGGTTAGATTATGTTAAATGCCTACTTGAACGCTAGCAGATTTCTTTGAATAATTCTAGAGATAAAATACGACAATAAAATATGACAAATATAATGATTATTTTTATTATTATTTCAGACAGGAAGATATAAATTGGTAACGAGAACTGTGCAAAAGACTTGGACGAAGGTCGGAAATATCGACACGCTGTCGAGGACCGATCCTGTCATTATGAAGTTAGACTGTCCGGAATTTCATTCCGTTTTTACACCGGAATTGCAGACCCTCGCGGGTTTATTCAAGAAATATAATTACGAACTACGAATCGCTGGCGGTGCCGTTCGTGATATTCTTATGGGTAAACAGCCCAAGGATCTTGATTTCGCAACCGATGCTACACCGCAGCAGATGAAGGATATGTTCACGAAGGAGGAGATCAGAATGATAAATGAAAAAGGGGAGAAGCATGGAACGATAACGGCGAGAATAAATGACAAGGAGAACTTTGAAATTACTACCTTGCGAATCGACGTTCTGACTGATGGACGGCACGCGCAAGTAGAATATACAAAGGATTGGAAGTTGGATGCAAATAGACGAGATCTAACTATTAATTCCATGTTTCTTGGTCTCGATGGCACGTTGTATGATTATTTTTACGGTTACGAGGATCTGAAGAAGAAACAAGTGGTTTTTGTAGGCGATGCTAGTCTCAGGATACGTGAAGATTATCTACGAATCCTCAGGTATGTTGTACTTATATATATATATATATCTGTGATTATATAATATTTTAATATAACAAATCTCTTCTATCTTTTATCAAATATTAAATGCATTTATTGTTATTTATTGAATATTTAAGATTAATTATATTGCGCATCATTTAATTGCACTAGGTATTTCCGTTTCTATGGAAGAATAATGGATAATCCTGATAGACACGATGAGGCTACGATAAAGGCAATAAAAGAAAATATTGACGGTCTGTCACAAATATCCGGCGAGAGAATCTGGAGCGAGTGGAATAAGATTCTGATGGGCAATTTCGCTTTAGAATTGACTCTAAAACTACTCGAATGCGGCAGCAGCAAATACATCGGTCTACCCGAAAAACCTGCCATAGAAAATTTTCGAACTGTTTATCAACGTGCCTCATCCAATAACGTAATTTTGAAACCCATATCCTTAATTGTGTCGATGTTGAAAAACGAAGATGAAGTAATGACGCTGCACAGTAGATTGAAACTGTCCAGATCTGAAAGAGACTTGGCGTTATTCCTGGTGCAACATAGGGAGTATAAGCCCTGTGAGAAACCATTAAAACCTTATCAGAAACTGGTCTTCGCTCAGCAAACACACAAATATGACGTCTATCGAGAATACGTGAAGGAGGTGTTGAGGTATCGTGGCGCAATGAAACTTCTAGATGAATTTGAACAATGGAAAATTCCGAAATTTCCCATCAATGGTTATATGATGAAAGAACGCGTACCGAACCACAAATTATTCAGTCAAGTTTTAGTAGAATTGAGAAACATATGGATTGATGAGGACTTTAAGCTCACCAATGAGCAACTTCTCGAACATGTACCAAGCATACTCAATGAATTACAAGAAAAAATGAAAGATCAAAAGCATTACAAAAAGACATGAAATACATGTTTTCTAAATATTGAAAGAGTTTTACGTGTTACCTACAACAAAACTGTCGTCTAGAAATGGAAAGATTAATTTGTTACTTTGCAACTCAGTTTTCAAATAGATTTGAAATGTACAGTTAATAATTTTTTTTTAATATTTTA
>JBCJKF010044307.1:0-11141 GCA_039654545.1 Plocamopherus ceylonicus
AAAGGCTGATCATTTCAAGAGACGTTCATCTTGTTCATGTACTGTCGCTACAATCACTGTTATACATTGTGTTACAGAATGGTTTCGTCATTTTATAGAGGAACCTTTCAAATAGAGTGCGGACGCAAACAAATATATTCGTTTACGCGGCCGATCGCCGAGATTGCCCCCAGAGCAAATTTTTCAGAACACCGCAGCAGCTTTCTTGCTATCACCCAATCAGCTAGTACCACCTCCCTTGCATCATTTCCATCATTCTTTTGGGGTGATGGCCTTCTCCCAATTAGTATTTTGTCGTCTCGAATTAATTCCAAAATGTTGTCAAATTGCTCCTCAGTCATTTGAAAATATTGCTGGAATTTTGTAAGAATTGAAAATGCAGTTCTTGGACAAGTTGGTGGTACTCTCAATATTCACTCCTTCTCTGTAAATTATCATGATGCCTCTCTCTCCCTTTCTACGCTGTTTCGTGTATAAATAATCTCCTCCGAGTCTGACGCTGCCTGTGCCATGATTCCAAAATGACCAAGTTTTAAGTGTCATATCACAACAAGAAAAATGCGATCCTCCTCGAAAGCCATCAACGGTTTTCCGCGTTCATGTTCGCGCTCTATTTAAGCAGCTAAACTGCTAAAAAGTCGTGTTCATGCTCATGCTCTGTATAAGTGGACCTTTAAAGTATAGTTAAATCTTGTTATTGAGTGGACATATGTTCTTCAATAGGATCTAGATAAATCTAGATGCCAAATTCTAGTTCAACAAAAAAAAGATTGAGTTGCAACTTATGAAACAAATGTTTAGAATTGTCTTTTTTTTTCTTTTCTTTTTTTTTCTTTTTTTTTTTTTTTGGTGTATTTTTTTGTTGTTTTTTTTGTTTTTGTCCATTCCAAATATTTCGACAGAATTTTCTATTAATGGTTGGCAGATCAAACTTTAGAAGTTCCTTAGAAATTCTTTGCTTATTAATACTTTCTCATCTTTGTTAAAGGATAAGGCAGACCTCAAGGACTTAAACTGACAAATGATTTTCTTATTTCACTTTGGACACAGGTTATAATAATGTATGTATAAGTGTTATTTACTCATATGTATATAAATTTATAAATATAAAGATGTTCTAAATTTGGACTCAATTTTGAGACGCTGTTTCATATTACTTGGAATCAAAATTTACCAGAATTAATTAAATGTGATAGACGACTTCAGTTTTTGTTTATTTTGCCTTTCCCAATATATTGTATGTATGTCATATGAGTACAGACACAAATTAAAATTAAAATACTGCACCACTTACTTTCACTTTTACTTTCTCTAATCCTTTCAGAACCTTTCATCGAGAAATAATGACACCAAAAGTAGCTTGTCTAGGGATGGTTCAAGGCACTCAGACATTCTTGGGAAAGAGGAGGAGTACAAGTGAGTTAAAAAGTCTTGCTTTATCACCTTGCCTTTTATTGTTTTTATTTAATTTCTTCATGTTTTGTTTTTGATTTTATCTTTGCTTGCCATTACATGTAATTCATTTTTTTTTTCAGTTAAATCATCGTATTGATTAGCAGATATTGTAAGCTATAATGTATATTTTACAACCCTAGAATATTTGAAATTTTATAATAAATAAACAATTAATACTTTTCAGACAACCTCTCTGTTAAATGTTCTTTATGTACCGGTAAATTTTTTCCGTTTTCTTAGTTTTTTAAATAGCCAACAAACTCAGTTGGCTGAGTATTATTCTTTTCAAAATGTCTATAGTAATGTTTTCTATTTCTTATATTTTGACATTAGTAGTGTTGAACATTTAAGTTTCTGCTTGAATTCTTCTCTGCATCTTTACTGTATTTCATATTGGTAGGCACTCTTTTTCACAATCTGAATGTATCAGGAAAATATGACTGCAAATGACTATCAGCATTTGAAGAAGGCATTGTAAATGTCGGAACACCAGATCTCATGTGAATATTTTTCATATTGAATTCCTCAAGTATATTGTATAAATATTGCTTGTCCATTAATTGCTTTGAAAATTTTATATGATCTGTACAAAAACCAATTCTTGCAAGTGCATTGGAAATGGCAGCCAACGAAATACATAATTTTTTCCCTGTCACTTAGAAAACTGAATGCTGAACTTGAGGCAAAAACAGCATCGCTCGTCCAAGAAGCAGAAATGGTCATGGTAAGCTATATTTCCAATGACATTGAATTTTTAGAGGCTGAAAGTCTATAAGCATCAGTGCACATCTGCATCATGCTATTTTGATTGGTCCACTTCTATTACCTTAATCTCTTAAAGTTATAATTTAAAAACAAAACAAAGAAAATCATTCAATGAAAACTAGAGAAGTTATTTGACATGATTTTTTTAAATCTGTCTACTTTCTTGGGTGTTCTAAACATAATCCAATAACATTAACTTCATCTATCAAAAAGTTGCTGCTGTCACAAAATTATGTAGAAAAATGGCTAGTGTGTCTTTGATAAAATTACCAAGCCAATATGAATTTTATCCCTGCTCTCCTTGGACATAGTTTCTTTCAAACCTAAGTCTATTTGATGAATTGTACTTTAAATTTCAAACTCCTCATTTTGTTTTTGTTATAACATTCTTTTTATCTTGAAGAGAGGGCAAGAAAATGTCTTTGGAAAATCAACTTTGCTGGATAACATAAATGCTGAGGATTTCTTGCGGTAATTTGATATAATGTCATCTCTTTCTTTTAATTTGAAAAATGTATGTATTATAACATCATGAACTCCTAACTGTTGGCAAATAAAAAAAAAACGTAAAGTGAACTTAAATCTGAACATTATCTTGGATGGATGATTATAGATTGAGAGAAATTTCGTTTATATATACATACATATATGTGTAAATATGGTATGAGTATTTTTGTGTTTTTGTTTGTATGTAAGAATGCACATAGCATATAGGAGTCTACCACCATTGATGCGACTCTCAACATCAATGCAAAAATATGTCTTTAGTATTTATACACATGTATGTCTGTCTGTATTTATATATGTTTAGTTATGGATAACCCATATGAGAAAATGTGAATCTATATGAGACAATATTTTGTGAAGTTGACGAAACATCTATCTTCAGGGATTACGATGAAGACGATGATGGCATTGAGGATGATGGGACACATTTTTCAGGGGCCAACTCTGCTTTTTCCAACAGATTTCAACATGAACGAGAAAAGGTGTGGACCTAAATTTTTTTTTTCATAGCCTGTTTGCACAGATTATCCATGTTAAGAAGGTAGAAAAGAAATGTTAATGTCATAACTTGAATGAAAAGAAAAGGAAGTGCTGCTTATATTCCCCTCTCCACTAAAACAAGAACAGAAAAGAGAATAGCTTAAAACGATCTGGACATCTCTATTTTTAGTAACCGCCCCTAAAGCTTTATAATAATACTAAATTGCTAAATACGGTAATTTTAAGTCTTGTTAATCTAACACAGTTCAACAATACACAGTATATTCTGTCCATTGTCAATGTGACCACATCTGAAGAAGGTTTTTTACTTCATGTTTTATGTTGCTGTCGGTCTTCCAGCTTTTTCTTTCTTAAATTTGCACTTTTCAATATCACAATTGTAAGTTTAACCTTGCCAATGTAAACAGTTCCTTATTTATCATTATTATTATTTATTGTCATTATCAATTATTATTCAAAATCAGTATTATTACTATGATTATTGTTATTGTTATTATTGTTGTTGTTCTTCTTAATATTATTACTATTTTTATTACTTTTATTATATTATTATTATTATTAGTAGTAGTATTAGTAGTATGATTACTATTATTATAATTATTGTTGTTCTCGTTATATTTATTGTTATCTGCATCATTACTATTACTGTCAATATTACAATTCTTACTGTTTATTTATTTATTAATAGAATTTGATAATAAGGTTGATTCAACATATTGAAGATCAAGACTCTTTACTTACAAAAGTAACTGTAAAGTAATGTTTAGATAGTGTATATAACTTTGGTGAAAAACATATAATGGACAATAAGACCATCTACCCAATTAAAATACAATTTTTGCAGAAAGAGTCAATAACACATCTTTGCATGTGATTTCCTGTTCTGCTCATTATTATTTTTAAACTAAAAACGTCTTTCAGGATGATTCAAGGCCAAACTCGAAGATTAGTGGAAAATCAAAAAGTCGCCCTCAATCTGGGAAAAGGCCTCCGTCAGGAAGGTATGAACTGAACTTTTTCAGTGAGCCGCTTTTACCATTACAGCCTGAACCATGGAAATTGTCAAAGATCTAATGTGTCAGATCTATTTCATTGTGCTATAATCAGAGCCATGCCTCATACATGTTTTTATATGGTGACAACGACATCCAGTGATTAGCATTACAATCGTGATGCTGATCCTTCATAATGCCCCATGCGCTCTTTTCTCAGACCCACTCTGATTATATTGGCATAGCAGTTGTGCTCATAGCTGAAAGGTTGCTGGCTCGAATCCTATCGGGGACATTTGGATTTAATCCTTGGGCAAGGTTACTTACATTGATTTGCTAATTGCTCCATGTTTGCGGCACAGCTCTGCCCCTGATGCTTGGTTTTCAGTCAAAAACTGAAAGAGAAATTTCCCTTCAGAGATGAAATAGTGAAAATTTTAATTAATTTATTTTACATGGCCAGAGTCTCCATCACTAAGCCGTCATGCGTAGAAAACAGATAAGATGAAAGTTTATTATCTCCAGCAAAATTCGTAGGTATGTGCATATCTTACAATTCACACTATTATTCATTACAGCTAGAACTACATCAATGTTTCAGAGCTACATCACTCACATGTAGAACTTTGTTGCAAAGCGTATCATGAATGTTAATTTTATTCTTAATTTCCATTGTGAATGGAACATTACAGATTTTTTGTTAAATTGTGTTCTTTTGATTGTTTAGTGACATACCTATTTGGTGTAACATTTCACTTTTTTGTTCTTTATACCAAAGTATGTATTTCAGCAATCATTTATCATTTTTATATCTTATGATCACTAAAATCATATCATATAATTATATAATCATTTCCTTAGATTTTTTCTGCCTCATTTCTCTACCTTCAGTTAAATTGCTGACAAAATCCATCTAGCAAAATTTAATAACTGTCAACTGATGATTCCATGAGACATTTTTATGGGTTTTATGCCAAATGCATCCTACAAAGACTGTTTTACTGGTATTAAGCAAATACATTTATAATGAAGGTTCCTTTCCTTCAAGCAAAACTTAACGAAGGTCCTCATGAAGTTGAAGAATTAAAAGTCTGCATCGTAAATGTTGGATTAGATGTAATTGCATACTTTTTATTGCTGTTTGAATATAATGACACTTATTTATTGATGCATGAAGACATGTGTTATCATTTACCCTCATACTGTCTGGGTGCTGGGAATTGTGGGAATAATATCCAAATAAGCGCTGAAATTGGAATGGAGTAAAGACTGAACAAAAACTAGATATTTAAGTTGCTATAATTGTTACGTTGATTTTTTTCTGATATTTACAGTCAAAAGAGAGCCAAGAGCAGAACCAATGCTGCAGACGACGTAGCTGTTCCAGACAACACTTTTCTGACCGCATTACAACAGCAGTTTTCTGACATGTCGACGCGCTTAGTAGCTGATGATGATGGGGTCAATTACGAGGATGATATAGATGATCATGATGATGTTATGCCACAGGCAGCCAATGACATGGGCTCTGGTTTGTACTCAAATGATTTGAAGATTTGATCGATTGACAGATTTGAATGTTTGATTGATTGGCCAGGTAACGGTTTGATTCATTGGCAGGTTGAAGGTTTGGTTGAAAATTTGAATAATTGGTTGATTGTTAGATTGAAGTTTTGATTGATAGGCATATCGAGGATTTAATTGATTGGCCAACTGAAAGATTGATTGAACGATAATGTACTCCTATTTTTGTGTATCATTGTAAATATATGTTTATTTAACTCAGGTGGGTAGAGAGATGTTTATTTTTATGTTCTATAACAATTAATTGACATGAATATTGAAAAGCTCAGCATGTATCTGTATGTACCAATTATATTATACCCTCTCTCTCCTCAGAGGCCCAAATTCGGTTCCTCAAAGCCAAACTGAGAGTCATGCAGGAGGAAGTGGATAGACTGACTCATGAAAACCATAAAAAGGTACAAACAGATTCTCTTTTTTTTCTTCTTGTACTGCACTTAATTCCCTCATCTCTTTTCTTTTTGAACCTTAATAAGAAATATTTTAGTGTGTTTGTGAATGGTTGGTGACCTAGGAGTCAATGATGTTAGCCAGTAATACAAAGTCCAAATAAGGTTGCTGAGTCTTCCGTGGCAGTTCTCATGACGTAATCTGTGAAGATTAGAAGATGAGTAATGACATAAAGAAGCCCTGTCTGACTTCATGTTTTATCTTGAATCTCTCACTTTGTTTTGCCTTCATGTTTAAACACAGGACCTTTTTTTGACCAATGGGCTCTGAGTGATTTAATTAAATGTTTGTTGTCAAAACGTAGACTTTTAAGTCTTAACATACGCCCCCATCTGTCAAGTAATTGCAAACGTTACTTTATATTGCCTGTTATATGTGAGTGTGATGAGTCAAAAAAGTTAAATTTTTTTTTACTACGTTTGTATGGGTTTTTTAAAAAGATCTAAAAAATTCATGACCCATAATGATTATAATTGATGCTTAGGATGGGAAGAACTGAATTTTATGAGGCAAAAATCAGAAAGCAATTATCTCAAACGATAAATTCACAGTAATTTTTCAAAAAATCGCTAAAATGATGCGTCCCAGCATGATCACCTGAGCCCAAACCTGAGTCCTCATTGAGTTAATTACAACAATGAATATTTCATTCATGGGATTGTCCAACATGATTTTATTACTCATGAGAAGGAAAACTGGTCTGTGCATGGAAAATCTATAAAGCCGTCTTTTTGTTTTTTCCATTTTATGTTCTTCTGTCTTGATTATTTTCTTTCATTTAGGAGGATTTATTTGTTATCTTTGGAACAGTAGGAATATTTCAATGAATATCCTTATTTATGAATATCCTTTTTTCTTTTTTTTTTGTTTTTTGACAAAGCCTGTATTTGATTTTAATTAATTCTTTTTAGCAATTTAATTCCCTCTTTTTGAATTTTATGTTAAACCCTATTTTTAATGTAAGGCGCTCTGAGCTCCCTATCCGGGAGGTAGGGCGCCCTATAAATCCAAATTTCTTCTTCTTCTTCTTCTATATATATTATATAACATTATGTTGCTAAACTTAACCTTTCAAAGTTTTCGAATTACAAATACTTCTATGTTTCATTCTCCTGCTCTCTTCAAGTGAAAAGATATGCCTTTGATTTTTGCTGCTCTCAATGAGAATCAGAGTAGATAATTTATTCTTATTACTAGATACATAACATGTAAATTATATTTCAATAATGCTCCGATTTTTCTTTCCGTTATCTCTTAGGAAGAAGAGTTGCGAACCCAAAATTTGAAGCTGAAAGAAGTGGAGGAAGAGAGGAATCGACTTTTGCGCACAAGCTCTGCCCATCAGAATCAGATTGAGAAGTACAAGAAACAGGCAGAGGAAGCAAAGGGGAAGAGTGACAGCCTAGAGAATCAACTGTCAGCATTGAGAAAAGTAGGTTGGCGTACCAATAAGTCATTATAAGACCTTTATGGTTTAATAATGAGTACCGCAGGTATTAGACTTTTACAGCTTAACAGGTATCATAGGTATTAAACCTTCATGGTTTAACAATAAGTGTCATAGGTTTTAGACCTTTTTGGCTTAACAATAAGTATCACAGGTGTAAGACTTTTTGGCATAACAATACATATCCTAGGTATTAGACCTTTATGGTTTTACTTTCATTATCATAAGTGTTAGACTTTTGTGGTTAAACAATCAGTATATTATTTATTAGACTTTTATTGTTTAACAATCATCATCATAAGTACCTTTACAAGGTAAGGGCCAACATTTTTGTAACTTTTGCATGATTTCGATGATTTCCTGACAGAAATTTTTCAGTAACATGTAACGTTTTGATTCTTTGTCATTTCACTGTCTCCAGGATTTAGATCAGACCAAACGAAATCAAAAGCAGCAGGAAACATCACAGTCAGCAACAGAAGTGAGATTGAACAGAGCGTTGGAAGAAATTGAAAAGTACAGGGAACAGTTGCGGAAAGCCAAGACAACGTCCAAGGTATATCCAGATTTTAGATTTCCTTCTGTCTCTCTCTCTCTTTTTTTTTTCTTTTTTTTTTAAGAACAAAAGGATATCTTGATGGGAGATGATTCTTCTGGACAAGGAGCAGAATGGCCAAATTAAAAAGTTTGTGCAAAGACAACAAGTAGCAGCAAGTTCTAGTGGAATGATGGATACATGGCATGCCGTGGTAGCACCTTTAGGAAGAAACACAACAAAAATGGCAGTATGTTGGCAGTATGTTTTGACAGAGTTCTTGAGGTTAAAAAACACCAACAAAACTTATAGGAAGGAGGGAAGAAAACAAATGATATTCATGTGATGAATGCAATGGACAATTCATGGATGGATACAAACATAGGTTTGGAAAGAAGACGGGCATTGGACATGTTGCATGCTTACTGTTACAGAATTTATTGAATTATATTGATACAGTGCTCACCGCCTATAAGAACAGTGCTTATAAGAACACATCGGTTATAAGAGCGATTTTCTGCCTTGCAGAATTCTTTCCTATTTATTTCCATCGGTTATAAGAACATAACATCGGATATAAGAACACTTTGTGAAATCTATTTCCTCGGTGAAACCTCTTTCAATAAATTCAAGTTGTATCAATTTTTGCCACAGGTGACATAGTGATGAAAATTTCTTGTGGTGGCGCCTGTACAAAAGCACTTTGACAATCTATTACGCTAGGCAATATATATATAGCACTAGCCTGGCACCCCCCACCCTCGTCTCATCAAATGAGACGATTGGCTACTTATCAATCAAGATCGGCGTCTGGATCTCGTGTGTTCTTTGATGACACAACCCGGTAAGAAGGTAAAGGAACACACAATTAACAAACAACAAAGTGTAGGACGACGAGGTGTAGGGGTGGGCCAGCTGGATGGCCCATCAGAGAATTGTTTGGCCCGTTTCACGATGTGTATTAGTTTATTGGGGTGGGAATGTCTGCACATTCAAATCAGTAATGATGCCGATACCCACAGCCTTTCCGGCATATATAATGATAGTACAGCCACAGCCCTCTCCTTCATAGTGCTTAGCACACCTTGCTTCCGTTCCCAAAGTGAACATCGGTTAAAAGAACACATCGGATATAAGAACACCTGAGCTCCTGATTTGAAGTGATCTTATAAGCGGTGAGCACTATTGTCCCAGTCAGAACCCCAGTGAGTAGATTGGATGTGATGACCAATGGGTAGTGGCGAGAGAGGCTGTGTGTAGTGTGTGTTGGATGGGTGTGTAGGATGAAGTGGAGAAGGAGAGCTAGTGTTGACACGGACTATAGAGCTGTGGAGCTATAACTTGTACTTTTTGTTAATAAAGTTCATTCATTATATTGAACCTAGCTAGCTGTCGTTCCGAGTTCATTGAGAATTTCCCCCACACTTTTATTGGAAGGACCAGTTGCATACTTACTTCGGAAAGCAGGTGCACATTAGACTTACACAGGATGCATACATTCACATTCCATAACAGGCAATGTTCACTCATAATATACATTTAGCATTGTCATTTATTTTGCAGATATTTATCCTCTTGAAAAAAAAGAAAAATGACTGTTGATTTGCTTGTCTTACTCTCTGAGTTTGCCTTTTCAACTATCGTTAAGCAGGAGATTTATACTTTGGATAATTCACATTGTTTTAAAGCGGAAACTTTTCAAATGTCTCAGTAATTAACCAGGAGATTCATACTCTTGATAATGCACATTGTTTTAAAGAGGAAACTTTTCAAATGTCTCAGCAATTAACCAGGAGATTCATACTCTTGATAATGCACATTGTGTTAAAGAGGAAACTTTTCAAATATCTCAGTAATTAACCAGGAGATTCATACTCTTGATAATGCACATTGTTTTAAAGAGGAAACTTTTCAAATATCTCAGTAATTAGCCAGGATATTCATACTATTGATAATGCACATTGTTTTAAAGAGGAAGCTTTTCAAATATCTCAGTAATTAACCCAGGAGATTCATACTCTTGATAATGCACATTGTTTTAAAGAGGAATTAGGGAGACGCTTGATGATAGTAGCAGTTAAAGACATTTTTATGTGTCTTCTCACATTTCTCTAATTAGACAAGCATCTGTGAAAACAAACCCTAGTATCTAGATCTAGATGTAGATTCAATAACTAAACATACCTATTTGAATTTTACAGAGGCTTGCTTTTAGCTCGATAGCTATACGTAATCTACATTTCTAGGAATAACATTTAGATCCAGACCTAATAAGAAATAGATGTGGGCATCAATCAATCAATACCAATGCGCCTTAGTAGATTCTAGGAGGAAGTGGCTAGATCTAGACATATACTTTTTTCATTAAAAAACTCTTTACCATTCATATCTATAAATATGGCTACAAAATATGTTCTGGAAACAAAAGATTTTATTTTTTCATTTTTAAGTCTTTAAAAACTTTTTTAACATCACATTTACAATACAAATGCGTTAAAACCTTCCCGTAAGTGATACCAAAGCTCACTGAAAATTTGAACTTCCTACATGCAGAAGCTTTTGAATGCATAGCGAAAGAAAGTTGAGAAACTTCAAATTATATACATGTATTTAGATTTGTTAGTGTCTCATATGAGGCTTCTAGATTGTGAGTTGTCTTGCTGCCATTAAACACACATTTCCATGCTTCTCTCAGGCAAACGCGTCGTCGTTGATGTATGACTTACTTGACTTAGTGCCTTCTGCTGGCGGGTTCATCCGATTTTGCAGCTTTGGCTGTTCTCCTTAATTTTGTGATGAAATTTGACCAATTTCGCCGGTTCTGTGCGCCTTCTCTTAGATGTTTCAAATCAGTCATTGATGTAAGTTGAATTGTGTTGCTGGGGAGTATCTTCAGGTCGTTATT
>JBCJKF010044418.1:0-24511 GCA_039654545.1 Plocamopherus ceylonicus
GAATAAACAAGCAGATAGATAAAAATATGCTGGATATAAAAAAGATAAACAGATAAATTATACACAAATAGACAGATAATAAAAAATATATTTCTCCCGGACTAGCACCAATGGTTTTTCTCCGCCTAGGCTTTATAAAAGGTATTTTATTACCCCTCTCAACATTTTTTTACACTGCTGAGCAAGGCCTGTTGATGATAAAGGAGGGAGAGTATAATATATAAGATACTGTCATTGGACACCTTAACCCCTCTCAGTGCGGTGCTAAACCTGGAGCACACTCTCACTTTTCTTTGGTCCCACACACTTTTGACGTTTGGCTGTGCCGGTGACCAGTGGTGTGTAATCGTTGGTAGCTCTCCTGTTAATTGTATTTGATATAGATGGAAATTTACATTGGTACTACATTGGGATCATTCCAGTAGATCTAGATCAAGAAATCCACCCTGGTAGTTAAATTTAGTTTTAGGTAGTAAGTAGTAGCAATAGTAGTAGTAGTAGGAACGTAGTTGTAGTAGTAGATCTAGAGATATAGATAGCAGAGTCGCAGATCTACTAACTTTTTGTAAGTTTTCATGTCTTGGAGACTTTCACTGCTCAGTAAGTTTTGGCACGACCGACTATGGTAGCCCCCTAGGTTATGCAAGGAGAGAGCAATGGTCACTTGTAGACGATGCCAGGGGACCCGTCATTGGTCTGTTGTAATAAAATTGTTTTGTGGCGTCAATACATTGGATATCATTGCGATGGTTATTTATTATAATCATTGTTTCGAATTACCTTCATTCGTCGTCCGCCTTTCCCCATCACCCTCCATCCCTGTCCTTACAATGCAAAATCTTCATTATGTAAGATACATTGATATGTGGATTAGACTGCCCATCACCCCTTTAAGTGAATGTTGAGCAAGTCGTATTGTTTCAGATTATGTGGCTGAACAGGTGTAAGCCTGCAACAGGTGCAATATCAAAATACTAGAATAATAAAAGTACTTAAGGTGCGTTGACAAGAATACTCTGAGTTTGTCAGCTATTATGAAGACTAAGACTAGCCAACTGATAACAAGTTGACATGCACAGTCCACTGTGGAGTGACTCAATAGCCAAGACAATATAGATGATCATGAGTTTCTTGAAAATGCTCAACCCATTTCCTTCGCTATGTGCTTTCACAGCGAATCAGTAAAACATGTAGAACAGCCAGGTGTGTCTTATCGCCAAGTGTCAGACTGGACCAGGGTCATTGGAGGTGAAAAATGTGCGACTGGCAAATGTAATGGCCAGCCCCTCATCCTTCAAGCAAATTACGACATCATCGTAAATGTCTTTGTATTGAGTTCCAATTTTTAATCAAAAAATTTTAAGCAAATTAGTGTATGTGTAGGCAGGCAGGTGTATAAAATCCGAGTAGATTTTTGATGAAACTGTCATTAGGATCATTCCAACGCTTAATGGGAATGCTGCTAAAACGGAACAATTTGTCCGTGTTGGAGCTGTTCTAAGCGGATTCGACTGTATTGCATGTAAATTTATTGTTTTTAGGGGCCTTATTATTGGGTTATGTGTTTTCCGTTGTTGTTTTTTAAGGTTAATTTGCATTTTTAAATTTTCTGAAGTAAAAAGTAATGCTTTCATATATTTATGTTTTTTGTAAAACTTGTTTTCATTACAGTGAGCCAGACTGAGTTTGCATCTGACTTATGAGTCTGTGAAATGAGGCAAAAATGAATCTCCTATTTTGGTCGGCCACATCGAGTGCAGTATGTTTGTTGGTGGCCTTAGCTGTCAAATACCTTCCCCTATTGCGATGGATAAGTGGACATGCATATGTCCTTAGTAAGGTGAGATGGTTTTCTTCCTCTTGACCTCCCCTTCCCCACCTCCCTTTGTTTAAAAAGTATCATGTGTATACCATACTTGATATTCCAGTGTTTCATTGTAATAGTTTGTAAGTCTCGCATGGAAGTTAGGTTGCATTTTAAAAGTGGGACAGGGCAGATCTTTTGTTTTATGTTTGTTACTTACTTCTTGCGATATATATATATTTATTTTTTTTTCAATATTTTTTTATGGGAAAGGGGTATGATAGGTAAATTGCATGTAGTTGGAAAACATCTCGCCATTCCATTGGAAGGTTAAGAGCTCTAATATATTTTCTTTTTCTTGTCTCACCTATAATTTCAGGGAAAAGAATCTTTCAGCATTTTAGAAATGTTGGATTTATTCAAGAATGTGCGGGTATGTTGTTATATTATTCTTTCATTATTTACCCTTTAATTTTAATTTCATCATTAATGCAGCAATCATTAAAATAATTTTCATTACATATTCACAAGAAAACACACACACACATACACACATATATATATATGTATATATATCTGTCAGAATATCTAAGGGAACATTTTAAACAAAGATATTGTATGTACCCATGAGTCTTCAAAGTTCAAATCATCCCTTTTTTGGGCCACCTGATATTTACAGTGTTGTCCGAAAGAATTGAAAATATTGGCAAATTATGTGTCAAGGATTGCATTACATTTTCATGTAACAAGCCATTTCAAACCTAAGTAATTTCTTCACCATCTGATCAATTGATGTTACATCTGCAATAAAAAATATGTACACAAGAAATTCAGACATGGCCAAGCTCCTACAGGTGCATGAATGATTGGCTTTTTAGATCATTTCTAGAAATAAAAGATTTTTCAATGATCTAAGCGAAGATCGTACTTTACTAATTGATTAGCAACTGAGCTCTGACATATGCATGATTGGCTTTTTAGATCATATCCAGCAACAAAGGATTTGTCACGTATTTCAGCAAAGATTGACAATGAATTGTCTCAAATAAAAATTTATCGCTTACAAAAACAAAACAGAAAGGAAATTGAACTCTAGTTTCACAATTGTAAATCATCAAAAATATTTTAGCATGGAAAAGGACAGCAATATCAAGGGGTATTTTTGTTGTCAAGTTGTCGAATCTTCACCGCTAAATATGTTTTGTTTGGACCTATTTTTCATTGTTATTTTTTAAATGTCATTACATATTCTTTCTGCAGCCTTTTCCAATTTCCTGTCAAAAGGGCTGGAAGATACATAGCTATGCCAATGGGCACAGGATCTGGTTTAATTTTCTAACCATACCTCACAACACAAATGCCCCTTCCATCAAAGTTTATGCTGTGTTTGGACGCATTCAGACTTCTTCTCAGGTATGTAGCCACATAAAGCGTAACTAGTACCATAATGGAAATCCGTTACAATGGTTTGGAGATTGAATGGCACAACACATGAAATTGTTCGTGATGGAAAGTCAGGATAGAAATATAATTTTTTATATGCCATACTTCAAGGAACAATACTAAAAACCCTCTTTCCTCACTCATATCGATTTGGAAAAGAGTATCTTTCCTGAAACAAATATAAAATTGTTCTCAGACTCAGACAATAGCCTCATATTAAAAATAATTGAAAATGTAAATAACACTCATGTCTTACATGCAGATCTAGATATCACAGTAAGACATGTGTCAAATGGATTTCTATTTTGATAAACTATGCTTCACAATGACAATAAATAACAAGAAAATGTACATTTTCTATGGCTATATTATACAATGTCAATCATTTAAACATGCAGGAATCCATTCAAACAAAACACTTCAGGGGAACATCAATTTCTCCACATAGTCTCTATGCTCTGACCCCATGAGCTGAAATGTTTGAAAAGACTACTTCTTCTTCTAAATCCATCACCATTTTACATTGTTGACCATTTGATGTGATAGACTAATCTGCATTGTCTCATTCACATGTCAATGCAATAAAGATAAAGATGAAATTTAAACACATTCAATATAAACTTAGTATACTTTATAAAGATTACAGTATGTGTAAATTTAACAGCTGACAATTTAAGGATTATATTTTACAATGAAAGTCATCTTGAAAATTTTTGTCCCAACTTTAAACAATGAGTCTTTATGTCTTTCCAAATTAGATGCAAGTGTTTCAATTAAGCAGTATGATTTTCATAGAAAGAATTTTGTCCCGGTAGAATTGTTCTGATGATGTATCTGTTCTAATAAAATAGCATTCTATTTACCAGCTTTGACTGTAGAGAATTTAATAAGATATATTTCACATATATTTAAGAGATACATGTATAATGATTTTAGTCAAGTTTTAATGATGTCTCTTGTCTGTTTTTTTTATGTTCCAGTAAGTCAAGTGGTATTAACTTCAATTTTTTTTTATAAATTTGCTGTTGTGCTGTACATTTATCATACTTAAAGTGTATTCCATTTTTCATTCCTATATTTTACTGGATCTTTTTATAGAATTGTGTACAGGTTTGGGTTTAAGCTTTTAAAAAGCTTAATTGTTTCTATTGCTTGTCCAATTTCAGGTCTGTTTGACAATTTTGACTGATTGCCATAATGCTATCATTCTTCATGATAGATTCATCATGAAATTTCTATTAATCGAAATAAAATATTTAATGATAAATGTGATAGTAGTCATTAATGAAATATTCTTTGTCACTTCTCAGGCTCTTTTACAAGTTCTGAAGGACACAAGGCAATCCTGTGAATGGAAACCAGGCATAATTTCCACTTCTCATTCTCATTCTCACCAGTCTCATGGGAAAACAATTTTCCGAGGACATCCATCAGTGCCTGTACAGGTAAAAACTAAAAATGAATGGCAGGGATAGCATTGTCAGGAATTCCATCCTTTTCTTAGCTTTGCTTACTTACTCAAAATTTCATTGATAATTCTATTAAAATTGAACATGTTATTTTTCCTATTTTATTCTGATTCATCTCACAATCGGTTGATTTGTTTATTTCTTTTTTACCTGCTTCTGATTATTAGTTAAGGTTTGTTTTGGGTATTCCATCTTTGATTTTTTTTTTTTTTAGCTTACCATCATTTTTGCTTTCATTTCTCAGGCCTCCTTCAATTTTATAAACCTTTCATTTGTTTTTTCAAATACTTCTGATTTTTTTATTATCCCACTATCTGTTATTTCGGCTTTTCAAAAAAAAATTTACGTACTTGAATTGACTTGATTTTTCGGTCCACTGCTGATTTTTTTTTACGCTGGCTAAATGTATGGGCTCATGTCATTCAATAAGTATGCACAATAGAAAAAGGGGAGCAATGTCACCATAGGGAAAAAGGTTGATGCTGGAGAGGGTCCTTTGATCCTGAAGCCCAAAATGCTTGCCGTCAGAACACAAGTGGGCATCTTCTTCTTTGGTCTTTATCCCAGGGTGGGCATAGGCCCCTGACAAAATTTCTCCATCCTCTACTATCTCTTTGCAAGTGTTTCCATTTCAAATCATCCAATCCAGGAGGTCTCTTTTCCAGCTTGATGTTGGTCAACCTCTCTTTCTTTTCCTGGATGGGTTCCAATTTAGATCTGTTCAAATAGACTTAGGTCTTCACAAAAATCATCACTGGGGAATGCTGATCAATGCTATTATGAAACAGGTTGAATCAAGTAGTCATTTGGATGTGTTAACAATATTATTCGAACTAATAATAGTAAAAAATATTACGGTAATGAACAGTCAAGACGAAATACAATTTGCTTCACTTAACAGTCGTTACATCAGTTTTCATAGGTGTAAAGTGGTTCTGGATTTTATAGAAGACAATCAGATCATATGTTTAGATTGTTTTGGGTGGGATGAGGGATGGAGTCGTTTGTTTGAGACAAAAAAAATGCATGTAATCTAGGAATGTGGAGGTACATTTTTTGAAGGATTGAAGGATCACTTTATAAATGTTATGGCATGCTTTTACTCTTTGACAGACAGGTATACATAGTTTATTTCAAAGGTCTGCCTCAACGGTATAATGATTCTCTGTCTCAGTCAATGCTCAATGTATTGGACGTGCAACTATAATATGCACTTGTAGCATTACTGAAAAGAGCGCCAACTGAGACAATGTTCAAAGTCAATAGGGTATGTGCTTCTGTCTGAAATCAGATTTTTCCTTTTCAATCAAGATATTGAGTCAAAGCATGTTTGTGTAGCTCTTTTTCTTAAGTGATTGTTTATTCATTACAGCTTTTTTCCATTGGTTATTCTTTTAAAGTGCTGTCCTTCATTGTAAAAAATGGAATCAATTTCATCATACTCCAGGT
The DNA here is from genome assembly GCA_039654545.1 of Plocamopherus ceylonicus. Classification (NCBI taxonomy): domain Eukaryota; kingdom Metazoa; phylum Mollusca; class Gastropoda; order Nudibranchia; family Polyceridae; genus Plocamopherus; species Plocamopherus ceylonicus. The sequence goes on from JBCJKF010044418.1 coordinate 6,166, forward strand.
TGATTGTGTCAAAGAAGAAAGACTGAAATGCAGTGATGCCAAGTTCAATTTAAAGTGGGTTGATGGATGGTATAGTGAAAATGTGATCGATACAAAATCTGTTGAGTACAGAAGGTAAGAAAAAGGGACTATCAATTGTCTGGATTATATTTTAATTGTTATTTGATTAGATCATTTCATTATTAGGTGACAATGTCATTTCTGATATTTTTTGTTTGATGTTTATTTGTTTTTGTCTTTTGGTTCGATTTTTGGGATAGACTGTTGTAGAAGATTTGAAAGATTTGTTACTGTTTTCCTTTCATCGCTTAATTTATCATGTTGGGTGCTTTTTATTTATCGTCTCTTTTTTTTTTCTTGTTTTGTTTTTGTTTTTTCCTGTTTTTTTCTTTTTTTCATTTGCCATCTAATATATCTATTAAAAATATCCTTACTGATGCCTAAATGTTAATTGGTTTTTTTTTTAGAATTTCTCTTGTATTATTTTTGCACAAACTTTAGAGTTATCATAAATATCTTTCTAATGGATTTTGTTATATAATCAAAAGGTTTTGGCACAGAGAGGATAATGGTGTGTGCTGGTTATTGCAAATGAATGAGGAATTACAGATGTGTGAATTTTTTCTCATTCAGCCTGTTCAAGGTAAGAGGATTTCTTTGTAATGATTTTAAAGCTTATCTTTCTAATGATGTTAAAGCTAATCTATAACATTTTCACAAGTTGATTTTCATCCTGCTTTTGTGAGAACATTATAAATTATTAATTTAAACATAGCTTTCAGGTCCTAAACATTCTTGGTGCTCTCAATTTGTCTTATTTGTTCAAAATATTTACCTCCATTTACTGAAATTTACTATCCTATAAAAAAGCTGAGACTGCTGTTTTATTGCTTGAACCTTCCTTTGAGAGAAATCTATGTTATTACTATCATATGATATGTCACATCTTATCTAGAGCAGAAGCCATGGAATTTCAATGAATCTGGTAATAGAGTATTGAAAATTTTGCTTGATAATCCACATGTCTTGTGTATCTGATAGTAAATGTAAAAATAAATAATTCCATGTATGTATCTCAAATCCATTGTCATTGGTTCCTCATGTATAGTTATTACTGAACTATTCCTTTGATTTTCTTTAAAAATCAGATCAATACAAGTATAAGTTTGTTATGCAACATTCTTTAATGTGTTATTTGTAACATTCTTTCAGGAAATATTTGTCAAATGTGTTAATTATCTGAGATTTATTAATAAAGTTCATTCCTCTTAATCTTTTTGCTAGAGATTTTAGAGAACACTTTACTGCTCAAAGATACAATGTAACTCATCAATAAAGATAAAATATACTTGTATTTAAAATTTCATTTGCTATAGATGCAGAAAATGGAAAAGCCTTTTGTAAGGATGGGCCGCTTATATGAATATGATTTTGATAGATCAAAAATACATTTGACAGGAATATGAAAATGTATTGTGCTATTTTAACCTTTTCAATGATATACTTTATCAATGTTTTTATTTTTCTCACAGAACTTAGTCAGTGCATGGTTACAATTGTTTCATGGTCTCGCAATCACTCCGAAAAATCCGTCCAATGGGCATCGATTTTGCTCTCAGCTCTAGATGAATACATCACCTTGCGTCGATTACAAAAAACACCTCTGACAACTATAACTCTTCCTCAAGACCTATCAGAGAGTCAAGGAGACACATCTGATGACAATCAGAGACATGAATCATGTAGTCATGATTTACGGTCAAAAAAGAAAGATACATCAGACAGAATGTCAAGCAATAGCAGCCTCGACATGCCTCGTAGTCAGAGCAGCAATGCAGACTTGAAAAGGTTTTCATCCATCCTACGGTATCAGTCGCCGACAGGATCTCTGCCAAGAAACCTAAAGATTTCAGAATCGGAGAACACTCCTCCATCACCTGGTTTGGGTGCTGTTCCTTCTTCTCGAACAGGTCAAGGGGATGGTGATGCGTCCCGCAATAATAATCAGCACCGAGTTCTTCAGAGGTCTGTCAGTGATGGCAAAGCTTTGCGCATGAGCCGCTGTATGAATCTAGACTTAGAGCAAATGCATCAGGCTGGTATAGAAGAATCTGAGGAGGAAGATTCTAATGATCCTGAGGATGAAATTTCGCAGCAAAACATACAGAATGTCTCTGAAGAAGGTGGGCTATTAAGCAACAAATTGTATTGGATTTCTTTTTTGTTTCCCTAGGAAAGTGTATTACTGAGTTGCATATCATGAATAATTTCAAAAGCTTGTTGTTGTTTTTCTCAGTTAGTTTTTTCTCTTTTTTTTAAACTTTTCTGTTCAGTGTGTTTCAATGGGCTTCTTAGTTTATTTATTTATTATCTTATGGGGGTTTTCTATTTTTTTTTTTTCTGGTATGGGAATTGGGTGTAAAATTTACAGATGCATTAATTGCATTGCTGAATATTAAATAAATGATGTGGTATTTGTTGTAGACAAAGTCACTTTTAAAGATATTTTTTAATATTGAGTAACAACGCAGATTGTTGACATACTTTGGATTTGTTTGTTTTTAATGGGGTTTTTTTTTTTGTATGTTTTGTCAATTGTCTTTTCTTGGGGGTTTTAACTTTGTGTGTGTGAGTGTGTATGTATGTTTATGTGATTTTGAGACTCACCACTTTTAAGAAACACTTTCCTCATATAATTATTCATTTTTTATGTGTGTTTTTTGTGTGTGTTTTTTTTGGGTCCATCAGGATGTAATAAAATAAAAACAAATAAATTTGTATTGTATGCATTTGTCTCCAAACCACAGACATTCAAACAGCTCACTACAAAACTATCAGCAATCAATGTGCAGCTGACATCATGGCAGAGGTAAGCTTGACGGTTTTCATAATGGTGACTACATTTAGCCAGGCAATTGTAACACATTCGAGTTTCTATTTTGCTTTGCTTTAAGTTTCTCAATTATTGCCTTACAATTGCTTTCTTTTTTTTTTCTCTCTTTTGTTTTCTTTTTGTATTGTTTTTTATTTTAATGAATAGGAATAGGAGAATGTTCTTTTGTTTGTTTTTTACTTAAATTGTAATTCTTTGAAGGTTTGTTTTTGTTGGAGTGGGAGAAGGGGGAAGAGGGATGTTTTGTCCAAAACATAAGTGAGATTGTTTTCATGCACATGTTTTGTGATTTTGATTTTAGCCATTTTAATTTCACCTACTTGATTTTAATTCAGTTTTATGATTTTTATATCATTTAAATATTTTTGCAGATTCATTTTTTCATTTTAATCTCATTAGCGGTATTCAAAATATGTGACATTCTCAGTTGAGTAATCTTATTAGTGAGTAGTCCCAGTTTTGCTCAATTATGTCAAATATTACAATTTTCCAAAAGACCTGAATTTATGCACCTAACATTACATTAAAAAAAAAAATTTTTTTGCTCCATCTTTCCAGGCCTTGAAAGCTTCAAACATCAATTTAGAGTTCACTTCAGAGCAGCAGGCTCAATCATCTGGGGGATGGTTGTAAGTATTTGATGTATCAAAAATATTAGGAATTGCAGAATGTTCAATCATTTGATCTTATCCATATCAGTGTGTTTGGATTACATCATATATTCAAACTTCTATTTTTTTTCTTTGTTTTTCTTCTTCTAATTCTTCTTCTTCGTCTTCTTTTTTTATTTTCGTACTCATTTGTTTCTACATTTTTGTCAAAAGCGAGACCTTACCCAATCTGGCATCTAGAGACTGTGAGGAGAAGGGGGAGTGCAGGTGTCAAGGACATACTGCTGTATAGAAATTCTATCTCAAGGACATTATATATTCCAGGCCATGCTCTAGCTTCCTCTTTAAACACACAGGATTTTAACATCACTTATTCCAATTTTGTCACCAGTACACTTTTTGCTGTGGGAATGGTTGACATTTTTATAAAATTAATAAAATGACAGTATTTCGTGTTGTGAAAAGTATCTATTGTTACCTCATACAAATTTGCCTCCAGTTCTGTCTTGGAATTGTCACATTCCTTTGAGGGATGCATGTCAGAAAATGAAAAGGAAGAATTATCACAGACCTGTAAGATATTATTCACAGAAATGAGATCGCTGCATGGGTGAATGGAAATGGATACATATGAGGGCAAAGAGCAATAGAGAGTATATAATTTTGGGTAAAACCTCAATTTAACAGAATACAGAAAGAAAGAGCTGCGTAACGCATACAAAACCTTGGAGCCTAGTCAGAGACGGCTTCTTTTGGAATAAAAGAGGAGAGAGAATAACTAGAAGGGAAATACAATAAGTGGAAATGTAAATAAAGTATGTACTTCATTTATTTTGTTTTTTAATGTTTTTGTCAGTGGCACTGACCAGTAATTGAAATATGTTTGCACTATCTATCCATTAAAAAAGTTTTGTTTTGTTTTGATTATTTATTGTGCTTTGCAAACTAAAGACCATACATTGTTTCTTGTAGAAATATGTTTGATATTCTCATATTCAACATTTTTTTTCCATTCCCAGCTTTTCATCTTTTGACAAGAATATTGTTGTCCTCAAGAAAAGTCAAAGTGAAGGATCCACTGTTCAAAGGTATGGAGAAATAATGAAAAACGTAATCCTTTTTTATACTTATGGTCTGATTTTTAAAATTTTATATTTCAGTTCACTTGCTGGAGGTGTTTATCATGTTTTGACGTTATTGTTAATTTTTAAAGAAGAAGGGAGGTTAATTCCTAAGTTTTATCTTGAACGATTGATTGTTTACAGCTTATGATCTTGCCTAGCCACTCGAGAATATTTGAGGAGTATAAATATAGAGTATACTATAAACAGTAAGTTTTGGAAAGCAAATGCCTTTAAGAATTTTTTATTTTTTTTATGTATTGTTTACTTTTAAAACATGGACAGAAAGATCTTACATTTTTTCTTTATATCTGTTTATCAATTAAGTAGTACTTTTGAGCCTTTTGGCTCATAGAGCTGATGCCTATCACGATTCTCATAGACTGAAGCAGACAGTTACTGATTTAATTCATCACATTCTGAATAGGATGCTAATCAGTTGCAGAGTACTTTCCCAGCCAAAGCTGTGCCCATTTTCACTTGGTGCTGCTGGGTGGTTTCGAATCTATGACTTCTATCTATCTTCGTCTGTACTCCAACTCACTACTGCTTTACCATTGTTTATTTTATTGCTAATTTACTATTTACTTCTGTAAAATGTAGACAATTAGTCTAATGAAACAACAAAACTTTCACCAACTCTTTGCTTCATGCTGGATTAATATATTTATTTCTGCAGTTATATTGGTAAAGGATTTGTACTTGCTCCCCCTAAAACTGTGTGGGATGCTGTCAGAAATCCCAGGACAAGATTCACGTATGATGAGACCCTCAAGAAAGTCGATATTTTGGAAACGATTGGCTCTACCATGAAGATTGGTAGGTTCTTTGAATATTTAACTTTCTTGTAAGTTTCTTTCAATTTCTTTCTGAGCATTTCAAGCTGGAAATGGAATAATTAAGACAATTAGAATCATCAGATGTTTTCTTTAGGATATTATGTGCTTTAAACAGTCTAGATTTTACAATAGTATTTTTTTTTTTTTTTACAATTTTTTTTTTTGGGGGGGGGGGGGGGTTGCCCTCTTCTGTCATGTTTTTATGGAAGTATTTTGGATTCTCGCTCTTATTTACAGGAAATATTATTGTTCTGTACTGTCTAAATAACTACAGATAAAATATAGAAGAAATGCTTTAAAATTTATGACAACTAGTGCTTGGTTGTGTCAATATACAGTATAACAAAGTAAATTTGCTGTTCGTTTGAGAATTGGTTTTAAAATATTTTTTCACACAAGCATTATTTGATTGAAAGCCAATCTTCTCAGGGTATTTTGTGCCGTTTGTCTGAAGTCAAATAAGCTTATTGATAGATGTTGTGGCTCGTCTTTTTTCTTTTTTCAGTATACCTCTACCATGAAAGTGTACAGTTTCTTGCAAAAGAGACATTTGACGTATGTGTTTTGCAAGGAGAGAGGCAGGAAGGAGAAAAATACATCCTTACTTATTCCAGTATTGAGAGCAATCAGTATGAACCTCATCCAGATACAACTCATGCTAAGGTATTGTCCTTTCGTTTGAAGCTTTGATTTACAACCTCAAAGTATGGGAAGTAGAAGGTTTGGAGGTTTGAAATGGAAAGGGATAAGCTGGAAAAAAAACAATTCACTTTATTCATCCCTGAAGGAAAATTTGGTTTTTGGTTTTTGACCGAAAACTGAGTGTCAGTCGCAGAGCAGCGCCACAGACGGAGAGGATTAGTGTAAATAGCATTGCCCAAGGGTTCAATCACAATGTCCCTGATAGGATTCAAACCACCAACCTTTTGGCTATGAGCCCAAAGCACAATGGCTGTGCCACTGTGAGCACTGAATGGGTGGTAGAGTGACGCACAAGTGTATACAATAAAGATTTTACCAAAACATCTATTTTTTATATTTCAAGGACTTTAATATGAATGTTTTTAGAAAATCAGCTTTCGTCTCAATTTTACATATCGTTACATGTTTCAGCCTTTTAGTGCTTATTCAGGCTGATATTGATATTAATATTTCTGTGGATTGCATATATATATACTAGTAAATTAATGATGTTGCACTTGCAATCTCTTCATGTCAGTTATTGCCAAGTGGTTGGATCATTGAGCCAGCAAAACAGGACAACAAAGTGTACTCCATTGTCACATACCTTATGCAGGTAAAGCATCGAATGGACAATTTTACGTTTTCTTTCTGTGTGCTTTGTTCTTCACATTCATCTAAAAGGGAAATGGCTGTCTTGTAAACAGAAATAATTATCATGTAGATGTTGAAAATGAAGGAAAGGAAAAGTAATGAAAGTACCGCATTCATCTTATTGACGTAAAAAATTAAGTCAAGGGAAAAGTAACATAAATACATTGTGCAGATGTTTTAAATGAGGTACAGAGATAAGTTACTGACTTAAATATTAATATTATTTACCTACGTTAGATTTTGATTCCCTTGTCCGTTGTACAGGTAGACTTTGGACCTGCCCGGGGTAATGCTGAGAAGTTGCCTTTCCAAGATATGGTTTCGAGACATCCACTTAGCATTGCTGACCTTCAGAAGTATCTTAAACCTGCAGTTCAGCTCCTGCGCAGAAAATCCATGCCCAGTGCACAGGTTTAGCTGATTATTTACTTTTATCCTGTTGCCATATATTATATGTACTGATTTCCCCCACTCCCATTTTTCCCGCCTTACTAAGCCTTATACCTCCTGTGCCCATTCTTGTCCTTTACAAATTCAGCCCCAACTAAGGGAACAAATTTATTCACAACTTTATTCTTTACTGATATTTTTATTGACTAAGGAAACTTGTTCTTGACTGTGTTGGGTTTCGGCCACCCCCGTCCCCTCCCCCACCTCCCCCCATGCAGTGATCTAGTCTTTTCTGAGATGATGTTTTATTTTGATTATTGCAGGTTTTATTGTAAGAAAATCTTGAAACGACATTGATGAAGAGGGGACCTGTTATGCAGACCAAGTGCACAGGTTTCATGTAATATGGTCTTTTTTGTGTATTGTTCAATCTTCCTACACCTTATCCTTTTAATGTTCACAGAGCAGCTTTACTTTGTTGTGATTTGTGATTGTTTTTGTGCATTTTGTCCTCCTAGCAAATCTTCTAAGATGGAAATGAAGTCTTTCAAGAAAAAAAGTTTCAGCCTTCTTATAAATGTTGACAAAACAAGCCTTAAAAATTCAAAGAATTGGTGCTAGAGTCTGCTAAACATTTTTCACCTAGACTAGTCAAGAAGTTAGATTTCATATAAATGTAGAATTTCCTATAAACATGGAAATGTGTGCCTTTCTTTGAAACATAGAGGTGCTTTTTGTTGGAATACAGACTTGTGGATGATATATAGATGTATATATATGTATTTACTTTTACACTACAAATTCTATGTATACATTTGATATCAGTATCAGATTCGAAACTGATGATAATCTAAGTATGTATAATGACACACAGAAAATTGTTGTACATCTGTTTGAAATGAAAACCACATTAGAAATGCATTTCTGTCCTAAAATTGTATGAAGTATTAAGGTCCTAAATTGTCTTTTGTGCAAAATATGTACATTCTACATCTTGTTGATTATTCTTTCAGTAATATTCTGCCATTCCTCTAGAATCAGCAACATAATTATGCATCGAGAACCCCTTTCCTCACTGTGATCTTTGTGCAAAGATGCATATTGGTGCAAGGTTTTGATCTTTTCCTGAAATGACCACGCATGTGTTTCATAGTACACTTCCATTGTATTGTGCCATGTACATAGACATAATTTCCCCCAAGTGACATAGATTTCCCCCTGCAATTTTTGTTTTATTTGTTTGGGATTATTTTGCATACCGGTAATATGTAGTAATTGTGTTTTTCACCTTCCATCTCTCTATCTCTTAGCTCACAACCAGGATTTCTTTCCCTTTGTTGATACTGGGATTTGTTTTCTCTTTGGTTCTTTCATCACTATAATCAGTTTGTGTGTTAGAGACACTGACAACTGTTCTGGCATGTTCTGATATGGTGGTGAAAGTTGTTTGTTTTGTTGTTGTTGTTTTTTTTATTAATGGTTAATGGAAAAGATTCCAAATTTAAAGGAAGCAGAAAAACACATTTGGTCAGAATTGGCCTCTCGGCAAAAAAAAAGTGCTAAGAAAATTTGCAAAACCTTTTTGAATATTTCGATTTGGATGGGGAATGGGGCTTTTTCATGTTGTTTTGTTTTGGGGTTGTTGGATTTTTTTTGGGGGGATTGGGTGCTTTTGGGTTTGTTTGTTGTTGTTGTTGTTGTTTTGTTTTTTTTTTGTTTGTTTTTTTTTGTTTTTTTCAATGGGAATTAGGGTGAGAGAAGATTTTTGTTTTTAGAATAGACTTCTTATTCAAAGCATTTTAATGAGCCAGCATGACTATATGTTGAGAAAATTAGACTCTTACCTAAATTGTTACTTACTCCCTTGGTGCTCTATTTTGGTTTGTGCATGAAAGCCTAAATATTTTAAACTTGTACAACAATCGGGGGATAAAACTTTTATGTTTTTCACAAATAACTATCAGTCTTAATTCTGCATCCTTTATATTTTACAGATATTAATAATAATATTATGTTAAAGATTCAGTTAACTACTTTCTAGTGATTGCCATAAAATATTCACACTGTAATAAATCTAGAAAAAAATGCACTACAGTTTAATATGTTTTCTGGGTAAATAATGTTTACTAAATTTGTATTCATATGTGTAAGAAAAATCATCATTAATATGAAAATATATATATATTTATATTTATGAAATTTACTCTTGCCTGCTGTAAAGATTTTTGCTATAATGCTATAATTTATTGTTGTATTTCACATAAATTTTCACATATTTTAATTGTGCCTTGTCATGCCAATGAAGTGAGCCTTAATTGAAGAATATTTCATGTAAGATGTAAGAGGAAAGATCAAAAAGGAACTGACTTTTTTCACTGAAATAATTTTTTTTTGATATTGTTGCTTCTTTATTTTATCTTAGGTTGTTTGCTATTTTTTTGTTTCGTTTGGTAGTTTGTTTTTTAAAATATATTTGTTTTGTTTTAACAAAATCTAATACGCATCATTACTGACCACATCGTAATATGTATGTTTCATTATGTTTAAATAGTTGCTGTGGAGGTATTACATTGCACAGTTGCACTTTATGTCTGTATAGTTGTTTTTTGTTGGTAGTTGGTTTAGAAAGCCAAGCTGTATGAAAGTAAAAAAAAAAAAAAAAGAAAAAAGAAAAGACAGAAAGAAAGCTCTCAAATTGATTACTTTCAGTACACTGTGGTCATATGCAAATATGCATGCATCTAGATTTAGATAGATTTGTTTTAAAGAAGACCTCTAGATATGAGTTAAACTTGAGTTGCCATTTTCACCATAATTTTGAATATGTTAAAACATCCACAGTAGTGGTCACAGTGGTACAGCTGTAGTGCTTTGGACTTGCAAGTGAAAGGTTGGGAGTTTGGATCCTGTGTAGGACAATGTGATTTAAACCTTGGGCAAAGTTATTTACACTGATTACCTCTGTTTGCAACACTGTTCTTCTATGGCTGATGCTCGGTTTTCCATGAAAAATCCTCAGAACAATTATCCTGTCTGGGAATATAAAGTGAAATTATTATTATTATTATTGTTATTATTGTTATTATTATTATTATTATTATTATTATTATTATTATTATTATTATTATTATTATTATTATTGTTTTAAGAGAGTTTCTATGTTCAATGTTCAATATAAAGTCTCTTGCATGCCTTTCTCTGTCATCGAAACAGTGCACTGTAAGAAATTTGTCTAAATGTGAGAGCATCTCACATTAGTCTGATTTGATTTTCTTTTTCTTTTCTTTTTGAATCTGGATGTAATTTAAGATTTCTTCTTTTCTTTTCTTTTCTTTTCCTGTCTTTTTCTCTTTTCTTTCTTTTTGTTGTTTTGTTTTGTGTGTTGTTTTTTATATGTATAAACATTGTATCACATTGTATTTTATTTGGAATATGGGAGAAACCATTTAAGTGCCTTACCCATTTCAGTCTTGTCACTATAAAATAAAGATAGATTCGTCTTTTTTTTCTTTCTTTCTTTCTTTTTTTTTTTTCTTTCTTTCTTTCTTTCTTTCTTTCTTTCTTTCTTTCTTCCTTTCCTTCTTTCTTTTTTTTCTTTCTTTTTTTCTGTCTTTCTTTCTTTTTGTTTTGTTTTGTTTTGTAATGTGTGTGTGTGGGAGGGGGGGGGGGGGGGGGGTATTTGTTTTTGTGCCCGTGGCTAAATTTGGTATTTTGTTTTAGGTTGGGTTTTTTTTAATACAGTACTTATATTGATAAAAGTCTTCTTATTTCTCATTTCTCTAAAGTTATACTGTAGAGATTGATGTTCTGGTACAAGAATCAATAGTACCAGTAAAGTTTATCAGCCACCATAAAGTATAAACAGCAGTCACAATGTGGGAAAGTTGATAATTCTGATATTCTATGTATGTAAAGTCTGTGCCGTTTATGTGTATTCATTATTTTAAAGATGTTTTTCTATTTCTGTACGGAGGGAATGATTAAATACCTTAAACATTCAACTATATATTGGTCTCGGTGGTTCACTGTTCCTCAACACTTATTATTTATGTTATTGTAGATTATATTGATCTGTCTTTGTCTGGCTCTCACTCTCCAGTGCATAATTTGTCGAACTTGTTTTGGGATTTTTCTTTTCTCTGTCTTATGATACTTGCGCACACCCATTCCAGTTCCAGTATGTTGTCTTTTAATTTTGTGTCATTTTGCCTCTGGTTTTATGTTGTTCACCTTTCGCAATTATATTTTGAAGAACTATTATCAGTGAGAGAAATCATTTATTTTTATATTTCTTTCAACATGATTTCCGTAAAAAAAATATTTTAAAAAGCCAAGCAAGTTCATGCTCGCCTTTTCATTTTTGTCTTTTTCTTCATGTCTTGAAATGTTCATTTGGTAAATCCCTATGTATATTATTATGTATTTTATCTGGTGCTTATGATGAAACCCTGTTGTTAAGTAAAGTGTTATTGTTATATCTTTTTACCATGCATGATGAACTAAGCTTACCTGATTGTTTATATTCCCAGTGCTTTACATTCAACGTCTCAACTTTCAGACTCTGTGAATCAAATAATCCTAACCTATTTCCATCTTCTAAGAAATGCTTTACATGCTAATTTATTTCATGTCTTCAATGAATGAAGGAAAACTGAGAGAATTATGTATGTGAGTTTTATGTATAGCAAAGAGATAACAGACTGGTATTTTTGTAAAAAGCTAATGTAAACTATGTGTTTGAGATCACTTTGAAGCTAAGTCTGATAAAAGAATGCAAACATAGATTTTTAAAACAAAAAGTTTTTTTGAGAACTACCTGATATAGATACAAATTTCCTGTTGGATTCTCATTATTTTCTTCTGTCATTCAACTGCCGAGTATCATTTAGCCCATTACCAAATGCCTTATGTTGTTCTTGCTATTTATGAAGCTATGCTAAAGTTTATACTTCGTTTCATTTTCTACCCCTTGTAAACACTAGCGATTTCTTTTTCATTTTTGAAGAGCTAATTTTAATATACTCATATTTCAATGTATTCAAGGTGTTGAATTTGAAAGAAAAATGCATTTCAAGCACACTCTGTTTCAGTTTCAATGTTATATTTATAAGCTTGTATGTGAAAAATACATATTGTAACATACGATATATATATACTTTTTCATCCATAGAAATTGTGAGAACAGCTCAATCTGGCTAAAGCACAAAGGTTTACTCAAAATATCAAATATGTTTGTGTGTATCTCACATGCAGCTAATGGGGAGATGCTGTTACTACATTGTTGTTCACATTTTATTAAACATTAGGCCTAAAGTCAAGATTTTGAAGTCTTGCTTCCTCGCTCTATCAAAATTTGAACACACTTAATAGAAAAAAATAGTTCCTGAATTCCCCAAAATGAGTTTGAAATTATCAGGTACATACTCAGTTTTCCGTAGATCTATTAAGAAAACTTTTCAAGAAATAAGTAACTTGATTTAAAAAGAAGAAATCTTAATTTTAGGTCCAATGTTTGAATGAAAAATATAAACAACATGACAATGACAGTGACACCATCTCCCCAAAACGTCACATGTGTCGAGTCTCTGAAGAAATTTAGTGGTGTAGGCTTTGACTATGCAATGGCAGTTTCAGTTTCTTAATTGATTGGACTATTGATTTCATTAAATCCTGAGGGTATTTCATAATTTGTATCTTGCTAATGTTAATTAGCACTCCGCCATGAATTCCCATCAGAAACCCTACGAAAATCAAACAATTCTATGCTTATTATGTGTTATAATTAGGAATGTGAATTTAAGTTTCATCGCATCAGCAACCATTGCTGCATACATTATTATAATTTCTTCCTGCTTTCCTGTCCCTATTGATAGTATTAAACAGATCTACAAATGCTATTGGAGCATATTAAGATTTTGCAGGAAACTTTGTCTTCGAAACAAAATTGCTTTTTGTATAGGCCTACTGCAATAGTCTACATTTTGCCATTTTTATTTCCCAAGAATGTTTCCTGCATTATAAGGAATGGCTCTTAACGATAGCTTTTGTTTTGTTTATTTTTGGGAGGGGGGATCTTTTTTCATTTGTGTGTGTTTGTGTGGGAGAGGGTGGGGGGGATGTTATTTGTTGCTTTTGTTATGTACTGATATATACATCAAGCGTAGAACATACTTCTGAAAACTGTAACATTGTTGTGTGGTTTAACATTGAATGACTGAATTTAGTGTGTTGATTGATTCGTGATCTTTCAATCAAAGGTTGTGGCTTTCTTACAATTTCCAGTGAACGAAATTCAAAATGCATTAGAAAATGTTTGGTATTAACCCCCCCCCCCCCCCCTCTTTTTCTTTTTTTTTTTTCAGTAAATAAGGCATGGATTAGCCATTGCATTTTGCCATTTTTCTCCATTCATGGAATTTGAAGTTTTTTGTTTTTTGTTCTTTTTCTAGTTACTTTATACAGTGCAGTCCACGTATGTACCGATATGCAGCATCAACATCACAGGGACCTTTACTAGGGGGTGTCATAGAAAGTGAATGCAAACAAACCGGGAATAGTCAGATTAGTTTAGACGAACAAATGCTACTAACCTAAGTCATAGTCATCTGTCTTAAGTAGGCCTATGGGTTGGATTTTTTTTGGAAAATTTTGCTTTTTATTTTTTGCTGTGATCTCCCTAACTAACATGGTGTTTCTGTGTCAATCTACTACTACTACTACTTCTTTTCAGCCTTCCTTGACATCTGATAGGTGTTGGACTTTTTCCCTTCAAAAATTCTTTTTGCCATCGTTGATGCCTTTTGATGTGCCCAAAGTATGCTGATTTTCTCTTATCTATTGTATTTGTCAGCCATTAGATCTACATGTATATTCTACACTGAACTCAACAGCTGACACCCTTGGTTAATAGTATTAATCACAGCACAATCATCCTCATCCCCACAGATATTACTATTACAGTATTGTAAACCATTCTCCTTCCCTTTTCATCAGCTTTGAATTTCACTATTATATGCGCCCTACCTTCCATGCCAATTGTCCACTTTCTTCCAATCACCACCACCAAAGCAAGTATAGTACATATATATATATATATATATATGCACCAGCACAGTCCAACACGTATACCTCGTCCTTGCCTGGACAGAGAGATTAGGACGAGGAATCCATGAAATGAGGAATACGAAAAGCTAAGAAAAGATCACCCTGGATTGGGATACAATTATCTCCAAACCGTTCATTGTCGACGCCATCAGGGAAATATACCTTGAATTTGTCCTCCCAATGAGGATTAGACTAGGGATGGTGTGGGGTGTACCAATCCAGATGGGTTTGCCTGTGAAGATTTTTAAGATGTGGCCAAATATACAACCACTGGGATTTGAGCCCAGCAGCTTTCAAACGTCATCGGTGCTGAATGAAACATTCAAGTACCCGGTATCTTAAAGTGTGAATAGTTGATTTTCATTTGATACCAGCCAACCTTACGTAGCTGAAATATCATGGGATTTACAGTACTTTGAAGGCTGGCCAGTAATTAATGATGCTCAGTGTAATATATTATCTCATACCCTGTTCTTCCCGGTTTCTTTTCCTGCAGTGTATGATCAAAGAGGTGATGAACCTGATAAATTTAATCTGCCAGTCCCTATGATCTTGCCTGTCAGAAGGTAGAAAGGGAGATGATATAAAAAAAACAAAGTCATGGTAGGTTGTCGTTTCTCCTGGATGGCTTCGTCTGATGGAGAGCATTTAACAGTTACTAAAGATGACTATGTCCAGTGTGTAACAATTCATTGTAAGTGAAGGGAGGTAATTGATACATCATGTGTAGAGAAAAATGGGGACCAAGAAAATAATATGTGGATGGAAGAAGAATGTATCATATGTGATGTCGGTATTATATGTGGACTGCACTTAATGTGATGATAGACGTTTTTCTTCGTATCTTTTGCTGTTTTATGAAGTTTCCCTAACTCCATTACCCCATTCCTTATTGTGAAGTCAGTGGACCCAGAATTCCATTTTCTGCATCTGGGAAAGTTGTTAATGTTATGTTGAGATCCAATTCCCCATTTATTAATTTTGTTGTATTTCATTTTTATATGATATTTACTTGCTCATTGGCTAAGCTTGTTTTGGTTTTTACTTGTGCATAGTTTTTTTTAAGCCTTATTGTAACAAAGTCAAATATCAATAATATATATATATATATATATTATATATATGTACTTATTATCATATATAATATATATAAAGGGCGGTCATATACATGTATCAGGAACGTTAACCAGTTTTTAGATAGATGAGGCTTTGTCTTCCCTGATTGTGCAGTCTATGTTTTGACTTGTCCTTCGAGTCTTATACTTATAGTATAGTTACTTTAAGACATTTCCTTATCCTTGCTGAGATGAGTCGAAACATTGAAGAATGAAACTGGTATTTAAAGAGTGAATTCATCACTCAAATTAATGTCACCACTTGCAGATGTTAGCTTTCAAACCATCATCCGTGTTTGGTTCTTAGTGTGATACATTGACTATTTTGTTTGTATTTGAAGTCTGTATATATATAATATCACCATACGATATATCATAAGGTTTGTTTCAATGTAGTCCTTTTGCACAAATAATTCTTTTGATAATTAGTTGACTCAGATTTTCTTTTATTGCTTTTCCTTGCTCTGTGATGCAAGTAGAACATTTAGTATTGCTGTACAGATGCCTTTTTTTTTTTTTTTTAGAGAGTTAATAAAATGTCCATCTCATTGTGTAGAATATTGTTGGTGTGTTCACATTGTGTTGCATCTTTAGTCTTTAATTTGTTATTTCTGTCTCATACTCATACCATTTTATAATGTTGTGGTCTCCTCTAGTTATACTATTTTGATTTAGAGAATGGCTTGATTGTGAAATGACCAACTGAATGATGGCGCACAAAACTACTGTATGGACGCAGGAAGAAAGATATTATTATTATGCCTTTAACAACTCTGTTCATTATTCGCTCAAACCTGATCATATTATTAGGCCTCATATTAAAACACCTACATGTACACATGTATTTCTAGCTTACTACCTACTTGTCATGACTCTGATCTATCAACTAGGATAAACAGATTACCGTATGTCACAATTTTACCAATAGTTTTGCACTTAGATCTACATAAACTTTGAAAAGTCGGCTCTTATTATGCAGTGCTTTTTGGTGAATTTCTTTTACTCAGAATTAAAGAAAAATCTGTTACATGGGAAAATTGTGCTCTTTTATACAGATTGGGCTCTTGGGCCACATACAGATAGGCGGATCTTACTGTGATTCAGAAAGCTAAACTTCTCTTGGACAGATTGTTTTAGGGAAAGTTTTTGATTGGGGATAAGACATCTCTACAACGTTCAACATGTTCTATTTATCCTCTGCTGGGTTAAAGGCATAGAGTAAAGTCAATCAGTTAAGCTGAGAAATTGTAATGTCTTAACAAAATAAAGATTTACTTGTAAATGTACATGTGGGGCAGGACAAAGGCCATTTACTCTTCAATTTTTATCCAGTGGTATTGAAGCATTTGATATTTGGCTTTTTGGCGTGGTTTTGAGGAATATTTGTATCCTCTTTTTCACTCACATTATTTGCACAAAATAAATTAAATATATATATATCCATATATATCTGTCTGATATAGTACAAGGCATTTATTCTCTGTTCATCTCTTCAATATGTGTGTTCTAAAATTGCCAATGCTGTTCGTCAAATCGTCCCTCAAAATTCGTACTAGCGTAAGCCACATGTGACCCGGAATCGAGTTATAATCAACATTCGATTACTTGTCTCACATGTTTTCTCCTCTTTAAAAATCTAAGGAATCGAGCAACAAATTGGGGATATAAAACCGATTTTGATTTAAGTCACAATAAGGTTGCAGAAGTTGCCCAAAACTTTAATCGGCTGTCCTGCAAAAGTTACAAAATTTGGCTTACGCTAGTTCGTGTTTAGAGGGACGAAATGTTTAAATTCAATGATAAGGCACCTTTAGACATAGTGCTGTTTTGCTTGATGGCTAGATCTGCATTGGAAAGATTACTTTTTGAACACTCAAGAAATGCAGATCTATGCAGATCTACCAACGAAAGAATGTACACATGTAATCAGAACCTATACACCCCTTGAAAGAATAACAAAACAAGTAACAAATACTAAAGGATGACAATGCAAGAAACAACAGAAATAAAGTCAGAGTCATTGAACAGTTTATGTTTTCTCTAACATATTTTTTTCAGCATTTCAATGCCTTTTTTTTTTCACTAATTTGATTTTTAAGTATGAAAATGAATGATTGAGCGATGTTACTTTGTTACTTCTATCTTACTTAGTCATTGGGCCGTTAAAATGTTGTATTTCTATTTAAATTTTATACTTACCAATAAGTGTATCATGCTTATAGAAAAGGGTAAAGGGCTTAATGTTTGGTTTGTGTGTGGAGACTGAATGATAATGATAACATTACCAATGGCTCCTCTATATTTACTTAGAAGCATTGTAAACTACAACAGAATAAAGCACATGTGATGGTACGCTTACGTAAATTTATATATTGTATTTCATTGCTTTTTAAAAATCTGTTCTTTTATATTTTGTAGTTTCAATTCTTCATCGAGAGACAATGCAAATTATGTAATGTCAAAAAAAGATTAAATTATTGCTTTTGTATGCTTTTCCTCAAACCTTGAATAATTCTTCTATCAAATGCATGAACATCTTTTTTCTTTTTTTTTAAGTTTCCTCTTTTAAACATAAATATGTGTAAATTCACAAAAGGTTTGTGTCTTTACAACTTGTATTGCTATGTAATTGAAGGATACAAATGATAAGAGTGTTTATCAATATAGTTTCCTGACTTTTTGTAACAGTACTTATGACTTAATATATCTAAGCACTGCATGTTTTGTGTCAAATCAAAGATTTTATCATGAAAGGGTGTTGATATTTTAAAGATATGCAATGGATTTATGCTAAAAATAAAAAAAAGCAAAACAAATCCAAATGTACCTCACAAGTGCCGGCATTTATTATTATTATATTGTGTCATTATTATTATTATTATTATTATTATTATTATTATTATTATTATTATTATTATTATTATTATTATTATTATTA
>JBCJKF010044419.1:0-17135 GCA_039654545.1 Plocamopherus ceylonicus
CCCCGTGCCCTTTATTCGATTGACTGTCAAAGTTCAGGGGTTGGGAGAAATTTTCACTGTGATCCCTGGGAGGGGGTGTTGACAAGGTTTGTGTTTCTCTCCTCCCCCCTCCCCCCCTGGTTTTCTTTTGAAGTATTTTGCTTTTGAATTGGCCAATTGAAATACATGTATTAACATTGTTTGACTAATGTATAAGAGCCAAAAACCTGACCTTTCCTAATAGTTGTTGGTTGTAGAGTTTTCATTGTTTGTTTTGGGGCTGTTGGTTCATTTTTTGTTTTGTTTTTTGTTTGTTTTGTTTTTAAAGGTTGAAATTTATATTTGTTTTTATTTATATACTTAACCAGCTTCTACATTGAGCAATGAAAGTATGAACATTTGCAGAGTGATTATATTATCTCCTTATAAAGATATGGTTTCATTAGCATTCATTGTTCCACGTTGTGTTGGTTTCTTTCTGTGACAGTCTGAAATTGTCAACAGGCGTTTGTGGGACCCAACCACACGGCTGAGTATGATTTTTGGTGGAACGTTAAGTGGGATTTACTGCTTTTCCTTCCAGTCTCTTTCATGGTTTAACCATCTACCATCATGCATAATATTGTGCAGTGGATACATTCAAAGATTGTTCAGGGATGGTACACATTCCCTCAGTTGGGGGTCAGATGTGTATTCTAGGTACATACTAAAATTAAATATAAAGATAATGCATATTCTTTCCAAGGATCCAGTTCAAGCTTAAGAATACCATAGACTTTTGCAAAATGTGCCCAGAATTAACAGTCAACCATTTTTAGTGGGTGTTCTTTTTTATATTGCATCATTTGACATTGTGCTACAAGGAGTGAATGGCCTGATCATTTCACTGTCTTTATAGTGTTGTATGTTTGTTCTTTACAAGTGCAGAAGGGATGATGTGGAATCAGATCAATTGTCAGGTGTTTGAACTTCATGACAAGCCAAGATTAGTATTGTTTGAGCAACTTTATTCAAGAACATTCTTTTTTTTTTTTTTTTTTAAGTACTGTTCTTAGAAGTGGTTCAGTAGCAAGGTGCTTTGTTTCTCCTTCGGTAGGTGTCAACATCCCATTTGGATCCTCAATTTTATGCTGTCTCTGTCAAATGTTTCTCCTTATATTTGTAGCTATATACTGTCATGTTGGATACATTCTTTTAGACATGAAATTCCACTCACTGTTTATCTCTAGTCCCTGCAATTACCTTTTACTTATATATCAATGTTATTTTTTTTATTTTTTACATTTCTCTACACTAATCCGTATGATGGTTTTCCTCCACTCAGTTTTTTTCAAAATGTTTTTATTTGACAGACGTCCTCAGTGGCTACAATGGAACTATTTTTGCCTATGGCCAGACATCCAGTGGTAAAACACATACCATGGAGGTGAGCCCTTGTGTGTTTATTTAATTTGTGCAAATTTACTTAGGAAAGAAAAAAAATATTACTACAGTAGTGACCGCCTACTTGGATGGTCGTCGGGAAGCAGAGAAAGCGACCAGTTAGGTGAAACCCCTAAATGACCGGGCAAGAGGGGCGTCAGTCCATGGTTGGATGATGATAACACCATCAAAGGGGTCGCTGTATGTCATAAAAAGAGGGAGTTACATTACCGTGTCAAATTGTTCTGTCAAGTAAACAAAACACCGGGACTCCGGCAGATGACCAAACAAAACGAAACAGAGAATCATTGTCTCAGTGTGCTGACCAATCAGAGGGATGGCCGTATTATTACTTAGGTTTGATCCAACATACAACATGTCAAGCATGAGACAGATGAGTCGAGGGTGTGGTCACTTAAACGCCGGGATGAGATATGATTGGCCAACAACCATGTCATGGCCTAAGCCAAGGCAGTGCATTGTATGCCTAAGAGCCGTCATGCCCTGTAGCAGTTTTTGACACCTTGGCTCTGTATTCTCACCTTGACTAGTACCTGCCAATAAAACCTTGCCAGATCCCCCTTTCCTTATGCTCAGCACCCTGGAGCACAATGGCCTCTTCATACACAAAGTTGGTTTCTTCATGGCTCTTGAATACATTTGAATGTTGTTGGTCAAACCGTTTTCTCCAAATCTAAACGTCCAATTAGCCAAGATTTTGGTTTTGGACCATCCAATTAGAGGGGTGATTTTCACTGGAAAAAACGTCCACAAAGGTGAAACGTCCATGTAGCCGGCGTCCAATTAATTGGTAACTACTGTGTATGCATCATAATATTACATAGGAAATAGGCATACATTTGTATACAAGCTATGTGATCAAAAAATGTAATACATAATGATATTATGTATCAGTTCAGTTGTAGGTACAGTGGTCTCCGTGTAAGAAACCGGTCCACGGGTGACAAAAAAAAAGCTGCCTCTTAGACCGACGGCCTCTTAGACGTGGTTCATGAGAGGTAACTGGTCACACCATATTAGGCCTATACAGTCCCATCCCCGCAAGTCCAGGGTTTACACAACCATCATTGATTGGCTAAAGCTTTAAGCCAATGAAAGGAATGCAATAAACAGCCAATCATTGGAAGCGAACATTCAGACAAAGGGGAGGCACTAACCATTTATATACGCACCCCCACCCCCAATCACGGGAAGCAAGTATACAGTGGAAAGGAAAGGCATTTGATCTATCTAGATCTAGACACTGCCTAACATCTGATGAAATCGCATGCCTTTGATTGAATTGCTTAGTCGCTTGTCATTGTCTCGTGAGCGGAGATGGACGCTGGCCACAAGTTTTGCACATGGCCGGGTTACCTAAGTGGGGCACACTGGTCACAACAGATCAGCTGTCAACATCTCGCCGCTTATCCCTCCACTGCCTTACTAAAGCTGATGGCCTGTGTTTCCTGAATGACATCAAAGTAGGGAACAACAAAGGTGTGTGTATCACAGTTAAGCACGTTCATTATCATTCATTATGGTGCAGACAATCGTTGCGTTATCTTACTACATGCATGGAGAAGTTATTTTAAGGACAAAATGAAATAAATTATTCCTCAAAGAATTTGGCCATGTGAAAAAAGCGGCCTCTTAGGCGGACTGTGGGTATCTGGACCTGTCTCCTAGAGATGAATTTTAAAGAGAAAAAAATCTGTTACACAGGAAAAGCGGCCTCTAAGGCGAACCGGCGTCCTAGACGGCGGCCTCTTACTTGGTGACCAATGTAGCGCAATAATTTTAAAATAATAATAGTAAAATCAATGTTAGTTTATATATACAAGAAGAAATGTGTATTATAACCAACCTTTCATTACAGCTAAAAAGTGACCTTGTGCATCAGAGTTTCCAATCTTGTAGCAATTTTATTGACACGCCGGGACTAGTATTACAAGAGGAGTTTGGGTGCCCAGCCACGCTCCCTTTCCCTTTGTCGTTGTCTCTTCTGCTTGAATTCAGAGTATTGAACTAGTCAGTAAGTCTGAGTTATAAGGTGTTGTAGGGTGCATGATACTGAAATAACTATTTTTGAAAGATTGAATATTGCTAGGGTGACAGCTGATATGGCCTGCTCTTTTCAATTGTAATCACCAAGGTTTCTTTTACAGGCGCAAAGGCACGTAGGAACTCCTAGTTCCATTTATCGTCTGTCTCCTATGGGACTAGGCACTCAGTCATCCTGCCTGCCACAGGAAGAGGAGTCAGAAAATCGAAAAATTTGGATTTTAAATCAAACCTGCACGGCTGAGGATCGAATCTCTGACCTTTGGTTTGGTGGAGCATTGCCCTATCCACTGGGCTATCCGCACTCCTAAAGGCTGTTAACAAACAATCTAGCTGTTTTGTCCTCTGGGACATTTGAAATTCCTCAAAGTGGCTTTCGTTTTATTTGAAAACTGGTAAAAGCAGTGTTTGTATCTGTACCCTGCCTCCTTTGTGTTTGTTCATTTACTTTTTGTTGTTTTTTGTGTTTACCTTGGTTTTATTTGTTTGGGTTTGTTTTTGTTTTTTTTAAGATATTTCTTCTCAAATTCTACTTTCAATAATGATGTTGATATTGAATCTCTCTAGGGTGTCATGGGAAATGAAAGCCTTCAAGGTATCATCCCTAGGATTATTCAAGATATTTTCAATTATATCTACGGGATGGATGAGAATCTCGAATTCCATATCAAGGTAAGGTTTGCATTAGTTCAATATTATGTCTATGTTTGAAGAGACACGTTTCCTTTTGTTAGTTACTTTACTACATTAGAACAACAGAGTTGCCCTAAGAGCCTGTACCAGGGAGACGGAAAGAAAAAGCAGGTTATTAGGCAGACCAGGTTCTGAGCAGAACTTCAAAAATTTGATTCCTGGTGTATGCATTTTATTGGTTTGTCCTGTTGTCCACACTAGCTCAACATGGTGATTCTCATATTGAAATGGTCCAGTGACTGGTCAATTTTTGATAAACCTGAATGGCAGAAAGATTTGAGAAACAAAAGATTAGCTGAAAAAAAACTCAAAACAATGAATAACAGGCTTGTTCCTACCGTGATGGTTTTTGATGTTCCAACACAAGCCCTGCAAAACCTTTCCCTCGTAGCCGCTCAGTTCCTCCCCCCCCCCCCCCAAACTCGGGCACGCTACACCTGCATAATATTTTGTTATCAGTCCCGCTTGAGGTGCCATGGCACGTTCGGTGTCCATCGCTTGTTGTGGTCAAGCTATGGACAAAGATTGGTAGACTCCCTCCATGTCTGACTGGCAGTTGGCCGAAGGGTCTGTTGTGCACAGGAGTGATGTGTTTACGACACCTATGGATGTCTGGACCTGAGCCATAGTCTTCTCAAATATCTTTCTGTCATTGACTCGCAACATTTGTCATATTTTCGGCAACAGCATAAATCAAATTAAATTTATTTATTTATTTTTTTTCTTTTTAGTCTAGACTTGATGATTCTTTGGTAATGTTATTACTAGGCCTAGGTTTGTATTCTAAGGGAAGTATGGGTGCCCATCTACACTCCTTTTCCCTCTGATTTTTGCCTCTTCTTCTTGAATTCAGATGCAATAGCCTTAATAAGTCTTGTCAGTGAGCATGATACTGAAAAGACTATTTACTTCACTCAAAAGTATATTTTATTTTCTCTACCTCCAATGAGACCAGGTTCTAAGGCGGACCACATTACAACTAATTGGTAGTTAAAGACAGGAAAAATTCGGTTGCATGAGCATACTGGGTTCTTAGATGGACCAGTTTGTTAGCTGGCGGGTTCTTACATCGACACTACTATACTGTTTCCGGATGGAAGTTTGGACTAGTACAATTTTGTTGTTGTTCTGTTTGTTTTTTATTTTAGTTCTGTTTGTTTTAAAGAATCGAAATAAGCAGTCCTTAGAAACTCATTTAGGTTTTTATGTGTCTGTGTGTAGGTGTGTGTGTTTTTGCGCTTGTAGCATGATTTTCAGAAATATTTTTAGAACATTTTTTTTAAACCAATTTTGAAGTTAAGGAGTTAGATAAAAGTCATTGGCACTACCTTTTTTGTTTTGCAGGTGTCATATTTTGAAATCTACATGGACAAAATCAGAGATCTGTTGGATGGTAATGTTCTGTACTGTTTATAATGCTCTTCTTAATCTTCATTAGTATCAATGAAAGTGTAAAGTCATGATGATGATACTCATGACAGCAGTATACTGTTGATTTATTTCTGTACAAAGACAATCTGAGTCTGTTGTCAAGCAATATGTCAACTTCCTTCAATTTCCATGCTCAATGTACTTTTTGTTCGGAATAAATTGTGAGGGGAAAGCCTAAGATTGGCTCCTTTTTCCTGAGTATATAAACAAAGATAAACATAAATGTTGCTAAACCACCCACCCACCTTAAAACAAAGAGTAAGAGTGTTTGATATCATTTTTTTCATGTCATGATGGGCCTTTTTTTTTTTTTTTTTCACTCTTTTTCTCAGTGACCAAGACCAATTTGTCTGTTCATGAAGACAAAAACAGAGTTCCATATGTAAAGGTAAGTTTGCTTGGTAGCCGATGTGTGAGAAATCTATCAGAATGCCTGATAAAATACGTAGAAATAACTTTTCTCCTGTCAGAAAATGTTCAGTTTATATGTCATAAATATAAAAGATATGATAAAATCCATGCTGAATGTCTCTGCCTGTTATATCCCATTTCTTGAAGTGCTCAGTTTAAGGCTATTATTTTTATCTTTTGATCTTCAAAACTGCATGATTTATCTACTTTTCTTTTAGAATTATTTTTTTCCTTGGTAACTTTGGACAAATCTGTTTGACTTTTCGAGAGTTCAATCAATCAACAAGGAAAGCCACTTAAAAGTCCATAATGGAAAAATATTTATTTCTTACAGAATTTCATTTAAATTTATATTCATAAAAGAAAAGAAAGGAAAGGAATCCCAAAGAAAAAAATATCAACAAAGAATCATAATAGATTCACATTAACAAATATGAAAGAGTTGTGGAGTAGAGTATCAACCTTTTGAATTTTATATCTTTGTAGATCTAGATGACTTCTCGAGAGTAGAATAATTTTGGTCATCTCTCAATTTTTCAACTGTTGGCCATTTATTTTCATTCAGTAATCTCTAATTCCCGCCAGCTTCACATTCTGTTTTGTTATGGTTAACAAGAAATCCAGAAATAAATTATATTATTAATATTTACTGCAGGGTTGTACAGAAAGATTTGTGTCAAGTCCTGAGGAGGTGATGGAAGTCATCGATGAAGGCAAATCTAATCGCCATGTGGCTGTGACAAGTAATTGATCTTTTTTTCTAACTAGTATGCTTGCGTGTACATCTGTGTGTCTGACAGGGCTCAGAGCTCTCCTTTGAAACTCTTTAAGTCTCCAGGAGGCTGAATAAGCACTTTTGGAAACTCTTCTAGACTGAGGAAATCAATTTCTCTTACAAGCTCTTAGAGTTTACAGTGTCTTCCCTCGTCACACAACATTCTCTTTTATTTGTTTGCTATGTTGTAACATTTTCAAATTATTATTTTTTACATGCTTCTGGCCATTTACACTTTTAATGGAAATCAAGGTTTGTGGATATGGACAGGTGTTAAGATAGGACCTTTATCTAGATCCCATTACTGGTATAAAGTGCTTTACCTACTTAATGATAAAAATGTAAAAGTAAATTACTCTCACAAAAAGAAACCTACATGCAAAATAATAAATACAATAATAACAAATAAGAAATGGGAATAATTTTGTGATTTTGATTTCGTATTGTGCTTGCTTATTAACAGAGGAAAATCTGAAAGAAAAAGCTCATCACATTCTATATGAAGAATGCTTTTATAATTGATCCATCCATTTCAATCCAGACATGAATGAACACAGTTCTAGGAGCCATAGTGTGTTCTTGATCCATGTCAAACAGGAGAATGTGGATAGTGAGAAGAAACTCCATGGCAAGCTCTACCTGGTGGATTTAGCAGGCAGTGAAAAGGTAACTACAAGCCTTTTGCATTTCTCCTGCTGTAGGTATTTTTGCCCGCAAAAATGACAGAACCTTTCAAAAAGGTCGGAAATGAATTTTCTTTTTAAAAATATTTTGATATATGGAAGTTAATTTTTGTTATTGTAGCTTTGGTGGGTTTTTTTTATATCTATACAAATATGGCTAGTTTTGTGTTATAGAATCTTGTAATGCTGTCAAAATTCTCAATAGTGGACCTATGACCTAATAATGTAAGGCCTATTTCTTTCATAGGCATAGTTTTTGTTTTACTAATCTTTGTGTTGGTTTTGTGATTGAGATTTTTTCGTTCATGTATTGTTCTCACAATTATAAATATGTCTCCTTTTTTTCATGTTTTAATAAAAGTAGATGTAGAACTGATATGTTCTTATTCACTTCATACTGAATGTTTCGATTTGATATTTTTTCCAGGTCAGCAAGACAGGAGCTGAAGGGTCTGTCCTTGATGAAGCCAAGAACATCAACAAATCTCTGTCTGCACTTGGCAACGTTATCTCTGCCCTAGCAGATGGCAATGTATGCCGATACATTTTCCCATTTCGTAAAATTTTGTTTTGGGGATGTATGATTTTAAAATGGCTTTTTTTTTCGATGTTTTACTGTATGAGTCTGTGAATTTAGATTTTTTGTTGCTCGTCGAAAATTTTTTAGAGGTACACCAGAGCTGGCAAGTGTCCGGATTTTAGCCGGACAGTCCGGCTAGATGTCCGCATGTCCTGCCATCCCGTTGCCTGTCTGTCCTGTCCGGCCAAATTGCGCCCAAAAAGTGCGAGTTTTTATAGTTTTTCTACTATTTTTGTGACAAGACACACTGCCTGAGTGCGTGTCCGGTTCCATAGTATCGATAATCTTTTTTGCAGACAAATACCTTCTCTTTATTTTAGGGTTCCTTGCAGGTCGGGACAATGTCCGGAATTTGTTGTCTGGTTGAAGGTTGGGAAGAGGTTGGGAATTTTAGTGTTTTGATGCAAGTCGGGGTTTGTTTCGCGGGAGGAGCTCTTTGATTATGCTGTTTGCTATCCACAATTAGGAAGTGGACCACTATATTTAACAGTCTGATATGATGATAGTGATAGGCCTGCAAAGACAACGGCATGGTACAATACACACTATAGAATGGTCATTGACCTCGCCGATTCCTTGAAGTACACTGTACTCTTGTTAAGGTTGATGTGGCCCAAAGCTGCCGATTTGCACTAGGGTAGCCACACCACACAAGCAAGGAGCCTCAAGAAAGGCCTTGCTGTAACTCTTTGATGGCTTAAAGCCGATATAACGGCATGGGCACGATTTAGCTCTTTGACTACAATTATTTGCCCATGTATATATCGGGGTGGTCTTAGTTGTACCGATCAATACATATGGAACGCAAAATTCCTACATGGCTTCAAACTGTTCCAAATAAACATACCTTAAATAATGGGGTAGACCGAAGATGTGTGTGCGACGGTAAATGATGTCATACTACAGACTTTCTGTGATGACAAGTTAACGGCATGTAGGCCCTACGGGTTAATGGCCTTTATGTCACAGCAAATTCAACAACGCGGTTAATATTATAATGGTGCCGCTCTTTGTATGATGCTAGTGTTAATGTGAACAAAAGTGAAAATATGTGTATCGAAGGTCTCATATTCAAAATCTCGAGCTCACACGTCTAGTAGTACATTGGCATGTGGTAGGAGATCTAGATCTATCTGAAGCCTTTTCTGCAGAAAGGCATGCCTTTGATATGCGTATTTAAAAGTGATCAAACTATCATGAGGAAAAAGAGATTATGGATTCAATGTTTTGTCTTGTGATGATACATGTACCGGCATTATCTCCTTGACAACAATAAGCCGATATATCGGATTGAGCAGGATTGAACTTTTTGACTACAATTTGCCCCTATATTGTGGGATGAGCATGATGGTATTGTTGGTATCATTGAGACGACTCTTGATGAATTCTTTGTAATAAGAACCACATTAATAAGATGTAATTGATTTAAACAGGTATAAAATGTGGATTTGACTATGATGGGTCAGGAATGGTCTGCTCTTGAAAGATCTAATATTCTTGTTTTAGAATCAAAGTGAGGCTGTGTAATATAGAGTGGCCTTAAATTTAAACCCCCTCCCCTATTATTATTTTTGTTTTTGTTTTTTGGGGTTTTTTTGTTATTTGTATCTCTATCCTTCTACTTTGTCTTTTCTTTTCGTACTTTGATTAAATGTCATATGTTCTTTTTTGATTAAATGTCATATGTTCTTTTTGGCATGAATTTACTAAGATATGGTCCTTATTGTAAGAAGAATGTGCGTCCTTCCATTTTTTCATTTTTCCTGCCGTTTTTTTTGCAAGTGTCCTTCCATCCTTATTCTCCGGGTTGGTAGCTCTGGATACAAATTTAATAAAAAATTAATGATCATTCAATAATTATCAATACCATAATCGGAATTGAACTCAATTTTTTCAATAATTTGTCAAATACATTTGTAAAAACATTTCTGACATGCAGTCATCTTAGCTAGATTCATTGTTTGTCAATTAAGACCATTCATTGCCACAGCTAAGTTGCTCTCCAATTTTCATGTTTGAGCACATATCACATATAATACGTTGCTAGACACTGTACTGTTGTTTGTTGCTAATTGAAAACTAGCAACGAAGAGCCACTAACATGGTACTATATTATGGTATTGTAGGATTGCAAAACTGTAATGTATTCAATTCAATTCAAAACTCTTTATTTATCCCAATAAGGGCAATTCATTTGCTGGACAGGCATGTAAGAAGAGGTAGTAAAATGTACAAAGTGTATAAAAGGTATAAAGTAGAATTTGTAAGTGTAAATAGAGTGTATATTAGTGTATATGAAAAAGCATTGCGAGTATAACATGGTAAAAATCTTCAGATTTCCATAAGTACATACAACATAATTTACAGTCTTCAAGGTTTTCAAATATGAATTGAATTGTTTAAAAATGCAATTATTAAATGTAAAAGGATAAAGGCAACAACACGCTACATGCCATATCAACTTTCGCCCATGAAGCATACATTCACAGAATCATCCTTTGTCGCACAAACATTGCAGAAAATTATTACTATTGGCATTTTAAAGTTTGAAATAGGCCTGTAAAAATGTTGTGACATCCTGATCACACTGGAATTCATCAATTTTATTTGTGAATTAAACAATTTGCAAGATTCTGAATAGCTTTTGTTTTTAATTTAATTTTTTTTTCTTGTTTTATTTATAGGCCTATTTAAAACCATATTTTATTGTATTTTACGTAGATTTTTTTTTATCCCATCTTCAGAAATCTCACGTTCCATATCGAGACAGTAAGCTGACCAGAATCTTACAAGAAAGTTTGGGTGGTAATGCTAGGACGACCATGGTGATTTGCTGTTCTCCTGCTTCCTACAATGACAGTGAAACAAAGTCCACTCTCATGTTTGGACAGAGGTAGAGATTTTTTTTCCCATTATCTCATTACCTTTTCATCACGTATATAATAGATCTTTATCTCTTCCCCCCTCCCTCATTCTCTCTCCATGCAAGGTGGAGCAATTCCTTTCCAATATCCAATCCACATTCATTCCATTTATTCCAAACCTTAAGGTTATGATTCATTTGCCTCTCAGGGCCAAGACAATCAAGAATGTTGTGACAGTGAATGAAGAGTTAACAGCTGAAGAATGGAAACGCCGATATGAGCGGGAAAAAGAAAAGAATAGCAAAATGAAGCTAATCATTCTCAAACTGGAAGCTGAATTGCAGACCTGGCGTAGTGGTGAGTGTGTTTGTGTGGTTCAACCTCTCTTTGTGGGGTGGTCATGTAGCTTTTTGAAACTGTCTTCATTTTGTTATAAGAACGCCTTTTTTATAGATTTGATTTTACATATGTACTCAGGGTTTTTATTTGCTTTGACTCCTTTTTTGACGTGTGTATTTCTCCATTTAAGGGACAGTTGAGGGTTAAATTCTCTTGCACCACATATTAATTTGGGTCATTTTACAATTTGACTCTTCAAGGTGCCCTGTCTTCGTTCATTTTCCATTTTGATCATTTTCACTGAATTTCAGTGCTGGCCATAAATGATTAACATCTACTTCTGCTTCATTGTCGGCCATTCTCCATCTTATCTTCATTCTGCCTCTTACCCTATTGCACTTCTTTAATGTCAACAGTGGAAAGGTTGCTTACCTACAAAACTTTAATAAAAAATGTGTTAAAGTTTGATCAGATCATTTCTCTTTTGGGGAAAGTGTTCAGATAATAGCCATACTCTAATTACTTTTTATTTTAGATTTATATTTGTAACTGCAAAATTTCCTAATAATTTCTCCTTTTTTTTCACTGCAATTTATTTGATGATGGCTCTGAAAAAAATTTAACCTCTTAGAAAAAAGGTTTTGCTGAGAGCTATGAACTCTGTTTTCAGATTAAAATGTGTTTTGTTCTTTTATTTTTCTTCAGAAAAACCAATTCTTCTTAAGAACTTTTTTTTTTTTGCTACATCATTGTGTCTGAGAATATTTTTATTTGATAGCCAAGATTTTCTTGAACAGTAAGAAGAAAATGTGCTGATTTAAAAGTAATTATGTCATGGGTATCAAATTAACTTTTATAGGCAAATACTTTCCTTTTAATTGTTAATCTTTATTTGTAAAGCAAAAACAAAACAAAAACGCCTAAAATGACTGTTTCCCCTGTCTTTCTCCTTTTCATGCCATAGGTAAAAGTGTACCCACTGAAGAACAAGTGGATGTGAAAACGGCAGCCATGGAGTCAGATCCCAACCAAGCAGCCATTGACCAAGCAGCCATGCAGTCCAGTTTTGTGGGCTTGGTCAGTGGTGGAGTCAGTGCCATTCCTGAGGCTGAGAAAGCACAGATGGAAGCAGAGAAGATGAAGCTCTACCAACAGCTGGATGACAAGGTCGGCAGCTAGTGGCTTGTCTATCTCATGACTTTTCTTTGCTGTTAAATTTCTTCAGTTTTGTTTTGTTGTTGTTTTTTTTATATTTTGTTTGCTTGTTTTTAAGTCAGTGGGGCAAGGGGATCTTTCAGCTTTATGGCTTATTTCAAATGAAGACTTGTTTTGCCTCCTTACAATTTAACAAAATTGTTCTTCCAACTTATTTACTCAACACGAATTGTCCCATTAACATGAAGTCAGTCAAGTATTTTAGGGAAATTGAACTCCCCAAAGTATTTTAAAAATACTGATCAACTTAATATAATATTTTAAGGAATGTCATTTGATTTAATAACCCTTTTTTCAAGGATGATGAAATCAACACCCAAGGCCAACTGATCGAAAAGCTGAAAGAACAAATAATGGAACAAGAAGAGTTGATCACCAATGCTCGTCGTGACTATGACAACGCCCAAGCAGAATTGGCCGGCATACAAACTGAAAATGAATCAGCCAAGGAGGAGGTCAAGGAAGTGTTGCAAGCCCTGGAGGAGTTGGCCATGAACTACGACCAGAAGTCACAGGAAGTGGAGAACAAAACCAGGGACATTGAGAGTCTCAATGAAGAGATTAGTCAGAAAGGCGTACGTTCAACTTATTCCATTACTCTTTTTTTTTCTGTAAATGCAGTTTTACCCTTTGTTCTTTAAAACGGCTATGTTTAGATACAAAGCTTGTAGCATTCCCCTGATCCCCTGGAAAAAAAAAAATCGTCTTAGAAACTCCTCAAAACTTTTGAAGATTTCTCCATGACTCTTTGAATAGATTATTTGGATTTTTAATTTTTTTTTTCTTTGTTCTACTCTGGTCTCTCCCAGGTTGGGAGAGAAAATAGTTTTAACTATCTACACTGAATTGTGGATAAATATTGGTGTGCTCTATGATTTTACCTGCATTTTGCACGTTCTTATTGAATTACATCTCTTTGCTTGGCTGCCAGGAAGTTTCGCCCCAACAAGGCCCTGAACTTAGTACTTGTCTATAGTCTGGAAATTAAGTGTTGTTTTCTTTCTTTTTTTTTTTTTTCTTTTTTTTTTTTTTTGGCACTGCAGCTGCTTAGATATTGGCTGTCTTTAATTTTAATAGTTAAACAGCCATATAAACTGGACGACTGATTGCTGCTGATATTTCTTTGTCTTTTTTTTTTTTTTAACCTTTGGGTTAGTAAAATGACATTTCACTCTTGATTTTGTTGGATAGCCCTCTTCAGAACTAGTCTGCATCATGTGAGTCATGTCATGATTTTCAATAGTTTTAAAATCTGTGTTTCTGTAATTTTTTCTAGTTGTTATTTCTTTCCTGATGCAATTGTCAGATGTCTGATGATTTCTCCAAGATTTTTATTTGATCGAGGATTTTTAATAAAATGTTTAAGTGAGTGCTATGAACCCTTTTAGGTTGAAAACACCAACGTATAATGATTTGAACTATCAATTTGAGTTGGTGCTACCAACGAGGCTGTTGACATTTTTGCATGCATAGGCCACTGAAATTCTGCAAAAGATATTTTGTTCTGATCTGTCTTCTCATCATATTTTTTCTTGATAGCGGATGTCATTCATTCTTCATAGTCACTTTTCAAGATATCAAAGGCTCAAAGTCAGACTTGAAGAAAAGATAAAGATAAAGGATAAAATGATTATTGATCCAGTTTGGAAGAAGAGCTGTTGAGTGAAACATTGATAATCTCTTTTCTCTGTGTCTTTTTCTTCAGGTGAAATTGAACAGCATACAAGCAGAGCTAGATTCTCTCAAGGATTCTTCCACACACCAGAAGAAGCGAGTGGTGGAAATGATGAGCAGTCTGTTGAAAGACTTAAGCGACATCGGCACCGTAGTTGGTGGAAGTGCGGCTGAGAATAAGGTTAATTGATGATTATTGTCAATTGTCAAAGTGATCACCGAAAATCTATATACACTTGTTAAAGAATTATATTTAACATTGCTTAATGTCTAAATTGAAGTTAAAAGTTGAATTCTTGCTCAAGTGAAAATTTGTCATGGATGATTTACAGTAATGTAAATTTTTTATTCATTCTTTGTGTCGTTTCTGAGGAATTGCTTGATTTTCAAGACAGTGTCATGATGTTTTTTCAATGAATATAATAGAGTGATTAAAGAAAATTTTTTATTTTAGAATATATATTTTACACATTTAAAAAGTATGGGGAATGAATCACAAATACAATTTCTTGCCTATCTTTGCTTCCAAATAGCCCAATACTGGTGCAAGTGAGAAGCTGGAGGAAGAGTTTACCGTGGCTCGTCTGTACATTAGCAAAATGAAGTCTGAGGTGAAAACCCTGGCAACTCGTGCTTCCCATCTGGAAACAACTCAGACTGACACTGTGAAGAAGTTGGATGAAACTTCAACGGAATTGTCTGACTGCCAGTTGAAGATTCAGCAGGTAAAAATATTCATTAAGATCAAATTATTGTAGTTTAGAAAGAGAGATACAAAGTGATATGACTATTTCAAATTTAGACTGCTTCAGGTGGGAAATATGTGTATTTGCAATTCTTGCTAAAAACTGCAATATTATTTAATTGATTTATGCAAGGTCAGGCTGCTGTCTTGCCTTTTAACAAAATAAACACACTTCATGGATATTCTTGAAAGTGGTTGTCGACAAGTTTATTCAGTATAGATTTTAATCCATCGGTTAGAACTCATTTAGGTCAGTTGTTTTATCCTCTGTATGCTTGAAAATAGGGACAAAGAGGGCACACGCTTTGGTGCGTGAAACGATATCTTTGAAATAATTTGTTCCACCTGACTTGGATAGATATGGTAGTCTCTACCTAAGAACAGACTCAAGAATGTAGCCTATGTGAATACAAATCTGCATGGTTTTATCCCCCAAGGCAGGACCTATTTTAACCAATGGTCAATGTTACACTGATCTTTGATTCCATCATTTAACAATAGACTTGAATGACAATAATTTGTCTGTTAGCATGTGATCATCCTTTGATGAGATACCCAGACAGCTTGCTAAATCAAAGGTGAAAGATATAATATGTCTTATCCAAGAGGTGTAACACACTGTTCCGAATGTTGATAAACCACACAATGCAATGTTTGGTTTCAGAGTTGTGACAATTGTATCCATCTGTTGCCTTTTTCTTGTCCTCAAGACATATATAGTGTGCAATCCAAGGTGTCATTATGGTACACAGTTGTAAAACTTACTGAGCGAAATGATTAGGAACACTGTTTTACCTCATATTTTTGCAGATGATAATAGTGTATATCACCGCCCCCCCATACACACACAAAAAAAAACCCACAAAAAAAAAAGAAAAAACAAAACAACAAAAAACAAAACAAACAAAAAACCAACAAAAAACAAAAACACACAGAAAAAACAAAACAAAACAAAGACAAACTTTAAATTTCAATTTTTATTTCATTTTTTTTTTTTTTCAATTTAGTATGAAGCCAAGATGTCAACCTTGAGTGAAACCATCAAAGATGTTGAACACAAGAGGCGACAGCTGGAGGAAAGTGTGGATATGCTGAATGAAGAAGTTGCTCGATACAAGGCCAGCGGTAAATTATATGTTTCTTCTTATCATTTTCAAATCGAAAGAAGCTAACAAAGTAGTTTTAGTTTGAAAAGGTGTATTTTTAAGTTGTCGTTTTTTCTTCAGCTTTCTACATCTTTTCTTTTTCTGACTTTTTTTTACTTCGTCTCTTACATTCTTATTCCCAGCTTTTCTTTCAACTATTTTTTCTCTTAACCCTAGAAGAGCTAAGGCCCTTAATAAGGGGCATGGCCTTACAAGACCAAAGTCTTGACCAGAGTCTAGATTAGATTATCTTGATGATATGAAAAGACTAGGCCTAGATCTAGGTACCTAGCTGTAGATCTAAATCTAGATTAGATTTTGAAAAGATTAGTCTATCTAAATGCAAATGAATTGTGTTGGCCTAGACTTGATGTACGCTAAGCCTGCTGGTACCTAGTACATGAACTACCTCAGTTCAGGCTTAGAAGCCTAGATCTATCTCTACCTACTTTGTCTTTTTTGAGATTACGTAATAGGCCCACGCCTAGCCTCAATGTGAAGTCTCCAAGGGAGCCACGGGGAGTCATTATTATTATATAGCATCGATTTGTTCAAATTGTGTCTGTTGAATTTCATTAAAATCAGCATTTAGTGCATACTTCTTGACGCAACAATGCACAGTTTCATAATTTTTCTTTTGTTTTGAGCCCAAGATCATGAAAATTAATTCTATTATCTACTTCTTGGGTCCACAAAATCCTTAAAGTTCTCTCATTATATATAGATCTATATGAAAAGGGAAATGACTTTAGATATTTTTGAAAAGTAATTTAACGTCATTTATATAGTGCATCTTTTTTGCCCCACAGAAACCGTCCATGCTGCTGTTACTCAGAAAGCCCAGGAAGCATCTGACAAGCTGCAATCTGAGATAGAAATGAAGGAGGCTCTTGAGAACCAGATGCAGAGTCATAGGGATCAGCACCAGAAACAGCTGTCGAGCCTGAGAGAGGAGATTTCCAACAAACAGACTGTTATTGATGAATTGAAAGAGTATGTTGGGATTGACAAAAAATATTTTAATCTTTTCTTGATGAAGATTTTTTTTTTTTTTTTTTGCTTCTTATGGAAATCAAAATGGGGAGGGGGGGGGGGGGGGGGGGGGGGGGGAGGGG
>JBCJKF010044420.1:0-11141 GCA_039654545.1 Plocamopherus ceylonicus
ATGCTATAGACGCATACTAGGGATTTCCTGGAAAGACCGCAAGTCCAATGACTTTGTCCGTGGTCAGATAACAGCACTGGCAGGTCCGCAAGAGCACCTCTTTGGGCTTGTGAAAAGGATGAAGCTGTCATGGTTTGGACACGTCACTCGCCAAGATAGTATCCCCAAGACAGTTCTGCAAGGAACCTTGGAAGGTGGCCGAAGAGGCGGACGACAGGTAAAGAGCTGGATGGATAACATCAAAGAATGGACCGGATTGGACAGCCCCACCCTTATATGAATTGCAGAAGACAGACCCGTTTGGCGATCTATGGCGTCTAAGTCGTCCTCCATGTGTCCCGTACGACCATCCCGGTCAGGAGAATGAGTGAGTGAATGAGATCTAGACAGATTAAGTCTAAAATAATGACAACATAAAACTAGACCTAGATGTAAGCCTTTACTAAAATTCAGATACTTGAATGGGTGTGAAGTCAAAGCTGACAAAGTTCGGCTTCATAAATCTAGCAGACAAGATTCGTTTGAGGGAGAATGTTCAGTACAATACATCTCCTTTTCTTATGTAGTTAGACTTTTTCAAGGAGGCTTCCCGACATCAGATTTCCATACGGTGCAATGCGACCTCCCTCTACTGTATATCTTGTAACTTTAAAACTCTTGAAATAATCGTGCTCAAATTTTCAATCACTTGAATTGATTTCGTAATGTTTGAAATATCCAAATGATTAAGCGGAGACAATGATATAATGAGCTTTCAAAGTTGGAGAGGATTTGTCTTTTTCATTTGGGCTTCCCAATATTTCCTTGATATCGTGCACAGCGACATCCGTCTACAGTATATCTCATAACTTTTTTTTTATCATCGAATCAATCAGGTTCATATTTTCACAAATTGTAGAGAATTAATTTGTTTCTTAGTATCCCGAAGCATTCGAAACATTACGCGGTGACAATGACGTCCTGAGCTTTCAAAGTTGGAGACGTGTTTTCGGGGCCACCCGATATATTTATTCAAAATCAAAGGGACAAGCAATTTTACATTTGTCGTTCGTGCCAACTGGTCTATTGGAATATCAGTTGGCATATAAACATGGTTACATACATGGTTACATACATGGCTACGTGATCAAAGATTTTTTTCTTTAATCTATTGCCATATTTTAAAACTAAACTTTTTGTGTTTAACGAAAAAAGTTCTAGTGGACTTTAAGACCGTTGGACCATATTCATACAAGGTATATTGCGTGCATTGCGTTGAGATCTGTGGTTGTTTCTTTTATAATCATTGTTTCAAATAGGCAGTAGATTATTTTTTCATGCATATCAAAAAATAGGGCTGACCACAAACATGGCCACGAGTAAATATGCGAATATTTGTCCTGATGATCACCCCCATATGTGGGCAATCGCAGTCAAAGAGTTATCATCCATTTACATCTGTTCACATATTGTAAAACAGGCAAAGGTCGCCTTGCTGCTCTGAAAACTCAGGAGTGTGTACGTGCCTTGATATAGATTGGTTCATGTAATTCAACCTGCGTTGTGTAATTAATTTTTATTTATTTGAACTTTACATCGAATGTTGGTTTGTTTTTTTGTTTTGTTTTTTTACTTTAGATGCTTTTATTGTTTTAACAAAGTTGGGAAAGCAAAAGAGTACAAATTGTTATCACTTGGTACAGTCAAACAATTAGGTATGAAAACAAATCATCCATGCGTACCATTCCATTTTTACTCATATTAAATTCATAACCGTCCAATCATACTGTCCCATTGCCACACAGACATGCAGACGTTTGCTTGAAAGTTATGGTATCGGAACCGACTGCCCACTGGCTTTTGTTATATTTTGTGTTGATGGTGTTCTCAGGATATAAATACTCCCCAATGCTTCGTACACCACCTATTTCGTTGCGGTTCGTTTTAGTATTCTTTTCTGCAGCACTTTTGTGTTGAAGACCCACCGCTCACTTTGTGTATGGTATGTATGGCATGACTCCGTGCAGAGGATAAACGTTGGATTGACAAATTATTTTGTTCTCCGCTTTTGCATAACACTGTACGTTCTTGGGGAAAAAAAAACTTCTCATGTGCCATATGTATGTTAAACGATCATACAACTGAGATCAAACAAGTCAAGATTTGTTCAACAGGCCGACTGTCTTCAGTTGCACATACTATGTAAGATTTCTTTGGTATTCTTTTTCCCTTGTGTGAAAGGGCTTTACTAATTCAAAATAGTATCGACTCGAGCCTTATACATTTTGCGGATGAAAAAAGAAGAAAGAAAGAAGATGAAAGGACATTGTAAACATTACAGCGCCAGAAAGATGTGCTCTGTCATTGGTGCAAGTTTTTTGCTAGCGCCGTCAATCGTCCATTTTATTTGGGGAAATCTGTCCATCTACATTTTGTCCTACATCCACCAGCATTCCCCGTCTGTCTCTGGGGCAAAGGGATCGTGGACGCCGTCACTCTTTTTGATGATCCAATCACTGATCACTTTCCCCACTGGCTATCTCATCCCACTCATCGGCAGAAAAACCACAGCTTTCTTGGGGATCATCCTGCTTAACACTGGCGTTCTCTGTAGCTACTTTGCGGTTGAATCCTCAATCGTTGCAGTGGATCTGACCTTTGGCGCTTTAAGCGGCCTTGGAAGTGGATTATTGTACGCATTGTGCATTGATTATGCAGTCTATTTGTCGGGTAAAAGGAACACTGCTGTAATCACCGCTTTAATATTTAATTCCTACATTATGATGGGGGTATTAGTGAACGAGTTCGTCACATTTTACATCAATCCTTTCAACGACATTCCTCTGGTCGACTCTGGAGACTTTACTTTCTTTTCCCAGAGTCACATCCTCCAACGAGTTCCCAGGACGTTCATCATTCTTGGTGGCTGTTTCTTCTCTTTACAATTGATTGGACTTTGCATGGTGCAGCTTTGCTCATCATCTTCTGCGGCATCTTCCGAATGTCGGGGAAACAGTGAAAATACTGAATTGACAAAAACAATGGACTCAAATACAAGCTGCTACGATGAAGTTGACATGTCCCCAATAGGAATGCTACTTACTCCCTCGTTTCACTTCATATGGATCACACTTTTCACCAGCGAGTTTTCTTTTATGATGGTTACCATAAATTACAAGGCTTTTGGTCTTCTATGGATCGACGATGACTACTTTTTAACCACCTTGGGCACAGCTTTTTTAATTATTCTCATCTTCGTGAAGACGATTGCGGGCATTGCTGTTGACAAACTAGGGTTCAAGCTCGTGCTTATCTTCATATACGGGAGTATCACAGTGTGTAGCGGTTTTCTATACGAGGCCCCGCAGGTCAACAGATGGCTGTATTCCTTCCTGGTGATCGTCCTAGTGTCCTTGAGTGGCAGCTCTTTCCTTGTCAACACCGTGGCTACGATACTGCTGTTTGGGCGAAAGCACGCCGTAGTCAATGTCAGCCTCCTCAACTTTGCAACCATACTCATGATGCTGGTAGGACCTCCCACCATGGAACTGCTGATGACTTTGAGCAGTTGGCCAGGCGTCTTTTTGACGGGAGCTACCCTTTCTCTCGTGGGACTTATCCTTACCATAATCGGTATTCCTCACACTCTAGGATAGAAACGAACCATTTTACGCGTCAACATATAATATGTCTTTCATTGGTTTTCTTGTAGATTGATTTGTTTGAAAATATAATTGCTAAGTTTTCCACTGGTTTACTTGTAGATGAATTTGTTTGATATTGTAATTGGATATTATATTCGTCGGATCTTTCATTGGTTTTCTAGATGGATTTGTTTGATAGTATGATTGTCAGGTCTTCCACTGGTTTTCTTGTAGATGGATTTGTTTGGTATTATAAGTGTTAGGTCTTTCACTGGGGTTTTGTTTTGCTTTGTTTTGTTGTTGTATTTTTGTAGATGGATTTGTTTGGCAATATAATATTTATTGTGTTTTTCACTGGTTGTCTTATAGATGGATTTGTTTGATACGTTGATTTGTTTGGAATTGTTGGGTCTTTCACTGTTTTTTCTTTTGTTTTTTCTGTTGTTGTTGTTGTTGTTGTTTTGTAATGGATTTGAGTGATATTATAATTGTTAGTCAGGTATTTCACTGGTTTCTTGTAGATGAATTTGTTTGGTATTATAATTGGTGGGTCTTTCAATGTTTTTTTTTCTTGTAGATGAACTTGTTTGGTATTATAGTTACATGTATTGGGCCTTTCACTGGCTTTCTTGTAGATGAATTAGTTTGATATAATTGTAATTGTTGGCTATTGTATGTTCAGTATTTTCTTCATAAGCCTTTTTTCTTCTGCTTTGTCAGTGCCAGTGTGCCGCAATTTTCAAAAAGATTTGATTTCACCCACGTTCGATATATTTTCTGTTTTGAGCTTAGCTTGATTTTATCGAATCTGATCCACAATAAATGTGTGAGTGCATAATTTGATAGAGACGTTCTCCTCTCGACATCTTGTTTCCTAACGTTGGACCGACTGTCATTACGTCTTTTCAATAATCGGTGGTTCTTGATAATGGTTTTTTTTTTTTTTATTCTGTTTTGTCGACATCTAAATTCATTTTCTTCTTACATGAAATTTTTTGCATAGCGTCGATATTGTTCTGACTTTGTCGGATGAAGCCTACATCGCTCGTGTATGGAATTTTCCAATTGTAACAGAGCTCCAATTGTTGTGTTAGGTTTTGAAAGATCATTTCATACTTCTCTTAGTGCGTGTTCTAGTTATAGTATGAATAGTATTGAGCTCAGACAGTCACTTTATAGAGTTTCTATATTACTTAAAATGACTTCACTGTCGCATCATGTATCTTTGGGTTAACCACAGTGTTACAGTTGCCATTTAGAGAGTAAAATGTTGATTCCTGATTGAAGTAATTTTGTTTTAGACCAACGGTATTATTAGGCCTTGTGTGTGTGTTTGGGGGGGGGGGGGTAAAATTTGATGTCAATGTGATATATCTTCATTATGTGCATACTTTGCAGGAAGATGTGTGTCCCACTCTTAAGTTAACCTATTATGTAGTTAAAGTGGTCATTTCAAGCCCTCCGCCTTATAGACCCTTAGCTTATCCCGGTTTCCGTAGCATGGAGCGGACAGTGACAGATAATTCGATCTATCACTTTCTAAATAAGATGTCAGTGTGTTGCAGAATACTTATCCAGCCAACGCTGAACCCATATTCAGCTGGTTCGAGTGACGCAACAGAGATTCATTTTCTCGCTTAAGGAAAAATCCCATGTCCATACGATGGATCGAACCCGTGATCTCTCGGTCAGTAGCCCATCGCTCTACGGCAAGGCCATTACGCCCCCTACAACCTATTTTGACCGACGTTTGTTGACGCCATCCGTATCCTTTATATCGGGTTTTGTCAACGACATTTTGTGGAAATTTGGATCATCTATCAATAATCTGACAAATCCTCTCCAATTTTTTCGACGCCATTTCGTTGGTGGGGTTTTCATAGCTCTGCAAGGTGCACCAATCAACATTCAGCTTTGCAGTCGGACTACGCATAAACGCATTGGTGAATAGTCCATAAAATCTACTCCTGGTAACAGCAGTTACATCCACTATTATTGCTATCATAAAAATACAACTATTACAGCTAAATGGGAACTGCGTGTTGCGTGTCCACCGACTGAGAGAGAGGGAGAGAGAGTGTGTGTGAGTGACAGCATTTTTTGTTTCCCCACTGTGGTTATTATTATTTTCATTATTGCTGTTATTATTATTTCATCTCAGTTAAACTAAAACGTATCTCTGAGAAGGATGAATTCAGTTTATCTGAACTTATCTTGTCTTAGGTAGTTGTTTGCTTTTATTGGGACCAAAGGTTGACGTAATGTTTAGCACTGAAAAGCGGATGAAGGAAGGTGTTGAGCTTGGTATCATGGAAATGCTTCCAGAAAGCTGCAAATTCCATGGAGGACCGAAAACATTCAGCACAGAAGAGGGTATACTTGCCTTTTTCAGAGACTCGTTGCTGCAAGTAAAATGCTCATAAAAACTAATGTATGTAACATAAAAACATGTATGTAACTTTTCAACACAGCAAACTGACCATTTACTCTTTGCTGTGCGATATATCGACATTAACACGATTTAACTTATTGACAATCACTAAATATTTCGGTGTTAGGCAGTGAAAGGGATAAATAAAACTACAAATCGTGCTGTGTCTAGTCCATCCCATGCAATGCGATAAAAACCTCCAAACGCCTATTGAATTTCACGAGGAGGGATCACATTTCCTCTCGCCACCGTGAATGGAAGTTAAAACTACAAATTGCGCTGTGTTTAGTCCATCCCATGCAATACGATAAAAACCTCCAAACGCCTAATGAATTTCACGAGGAGCGATCACATTTCCTCCCTCCACAGTGAATGAAAGTTTTGTCCAAATTTAGGAGACCTTTACTATCCCAACGAAATTTCAACTTATCCTCTGTCGTGAGGACCCTGAGGTCGTGTAAGGATGTTATTGAGCAAAAAGGCTGACGATTCAAAGTTGGCTTGGCAGCCGGTATCAAGCACAATAATCACAGAGGTATCAAGGTCGACAGACAAAGATTTCTGTCCCACAAAAATAGATCTATTATGCCCCTAGATATAACAGTGAAGATGAAGACTAAGTCCAAAGATTTCTGTTCTACAAAAATAGATCTATTATGCCCCTACAAATAACGGTGAAGATGAAGACTAAGTCCACTAAGGACTGCAAAACACATACTCAGCTAGTTATTGTACTGGGAAACCTCATAATGGAGTCAATTGGGCCAAATTGTGCAATGGTAAAAGCATGGAAATTGGTGACAGAGCAGATAGTCGCCTTACAAACAAGCATGGAT
Source organism: Plocamopherus ceylonicus (assembly GCA_039654545.1). Taxonomy (NCBI): domain Eukaryota; kingdom Metazoa; phylum Mollusca; class Gastropoda; order Nudibranchia; family Polyceridae; genus Plocamopherus; species Plocamopherus ceylonicus. The sequence continues at coordinate 6,891 of JBCJKF010044420.1, forward strand.
ATAGAAGGAACTTGACAGATGACCTGAATGACCTCAAACTGACCTCTAATTTGACCTTTTATTTATTTACTATACAAAATAAAGACATGTAGTCCGGGAATAATTGGTGGATAGCCTACCCCCCCCCCCCCCCTTGGTATTTTGCGTAACTACGCTATTATGTTAGCAGTTCCTGTGAGGAATAAGGGAAAAAACTTCGCACAAAAAAGTTGAACGTTGAAGAGTTATAGCCCTTGAAAGGTCATTAAGTGCATTTGTTTCTAACCCGACACGTTTATATCTCTCCCATCGTTGTGTACACTCCAGTGTGGACTTTGAATACCTCAAGATGCACAGAAGAGGATTACTTTTCATTTGATATATGCCATATGGCATGAAGCGATCAGTTTAACACAATCACTTACTCGTAATGTTAAACTTTTTAAAAAACACAATTTTCTGCTTCATTTTTCAATTCCAAAAATTAATTTTCTTTAAATAATCAAATCTGTGAATTGATGATGCATGCATTTAAAACTTGACCTTGTTATCTGGGTTTCAGGTGTAACAACTCTTTTTTTTTCTATAGACCGTATACTTTATTTTATACAGATTTTTCTCTGACCCACTGCACATTGTAATTTTAAGCATTTAAGTCGAATCATACATAGCAGAATATTTTCTTGTTAATCCGGGGGCTTCTTGTCGATAACCTCTCTACTCGCCCCATCCCCTAGGGATTTTCATGGGACTAAGTTCATTTGTCAGTGGATCATGTGAGAACCTCAGAAATCTGAGTTTGCAAGAAAAGAGTTGCAGGTTGAAGAGTTATGGCCCTTGAAAGGTTATCAAGTGCACTTTTTCAAGCCCGACGCGTTGATGTTAAACTTGAAAAACAACAAAAACATTTTTAAATCTTCTGGTTGACACTTTCCGCCCCCCCCCCCCCCTCCAAACCTCTCAACCCCATCCTCTAGATCTAGGGATTTATGGTGCTAAATTTAATTGTCAGTTGATCATGTGAGGACCTCGTAACAAAGGGTGTGCACAAAATAAATTGCATATTAAACAGTTATTGCATTGAAATGTAGTCAAGTGCATATTTTCAAGCCTTTCACGTTTTTACTTTTTGTTTGTTATGAAAGTTACAATTTCGACTTGTTTCGGGTTTCGAATTTTTTCGTTTAGTGTTTAGCTTAGAAAGTTCAGGATAAAATCTGAAAGTTCCAATTTGGACTTGTACAAGCTTAGAAATTTCAAGATAAAAGTCGCTGTCATTTCATATGACACATGGTATGAAACAATGAACTGCCAAACTATCGAAGGAAAGGTGCAAGGTCCATTTGGTATAAATGCATTAAATGACAATAGACAAAGACTTCTTGGATTTTGCTTACAAATCCAATTGAAAATCATGAATAAATTCTTCGAATCATAAAGACATTCATAAAGTCACATTGACATCTCCAAACGTTTGAGCAAACGTTAGGCCAGCTCGGTTCAGGGTGCGTTGACAATAAGAGAGGCTGACATAAGATTTGACCATGAAATGGTCGTGGCGAAAATCAAAATATAACTGAAGAAAAGAGAAAAGAAAAGCACTAATAAACTACTTTATGTCTTTCAAAAATTAAATGATAGACAAAAGAAAAAAGGGGGCGTTGTGGCTCTGCGATAGGACGTTGGGCTACTGACCGAGTTAGCATCGTATGGACATGCTTTTTTTTTATTTCATTAAGGGAGGAAATCCACGCCTCTTGCTTCACACGACCCAGTTGAAAATAGGTACAGCTTCGGCTGGGAAAGTAGGTTACTCTACAATAGACTAGCGTCCTATTCAAAAAGTGAGAGATCTAATATGTCAGTGTCCGCTTCATGTTACGGAAACCGGGATACGCTCCGGCTCCATAGGCCGGACGACTTGAAAAGACTACCGTAGAAAATGGATTCAATTTTCCAATGCTTTACTTAAATATTCGCGTGCCCTGTGCCTTGATACGCTTGGTTTAACAGGTGTTATCATTCTTCACTTGGTAAAATTATCTAACAGCGACAACAACAACAACAATAGCGATAAAGACGATAACGACAACAATAACCATAAGAGCGAATACAAGACAGAAGACAACGACAACAATAGCAACAACACCAATGCAGGGATAGCTATAGAAGGCAGCGGCAACAATAATGATAACAATTAGAATACAAACGAAAATGACACAGACAAGAAAACAATAATAACAATATAGACAGCGACGATTGGAAGGACATCGACAACACCAACCAAAGCAAAACACCACGCTGCTCTTTCCTGGGAAGAGAAATTTGAGGCGAGGATATAGAGATCTAGAATATCAAAAATGTAAATTTATTTGTGCACATAATTAAATGAAAAGAATGAAAAAAAAAACAACAACAAAGCAAACAAACGATCTTTCAAAATGAATTCCTTGTTTATCTGGAGTTGATGGTAAAGATATGCACGAGACGTGATGAAAGTTCCCACACGTTTCATTATCATTCATTTAGTTTTACGTTGATTAATCTTAATGTATAAACGGACAATTCATCATATTATTTTATAATCGTATTCAATAACAAAGGCTATTTCACAAGTTAGGGCTCAAGTAGCAGATCCTATGTTTATATAGCAATACATGGAAACTAATTAAGTGAAGGAATCAGGCCTACAATACTATCCAAAACATTTTAAAATCTTTCTTGTGCGCTCACGGAATTTCTTGTCGCAGATGCTGTAGATTATGGCGTTGGAAGCGCTGTTCAGGAAATGAAATCGCAGAAACAAGTTGTAGAATGCGAAACCAGTGAATGTCATATTGCCGAACATGTTTGGCGATGAATATCGAAAGAAAATGAGACTGAGATGAGGTACGAAACCGATGACGTAGACGGCACTTATGGCGGTTAACATAACCGTGGTCCGGGTCATGGACCGTTTATTTAATTTTGTCTTTTCGTCCTTTTTGAAACCTTTGTCGGGTTTCGAATTTTTTCGGTTAGTGTTTAGCCAATATATTTTACTGTTTTTCTTGTTCTTCTCGCAAAGTGAAAAATCAACCGATGCTCTGTCGTTTACATGCCTGTCATTGTTAATTTCCGAATTCGGTCGATCGTTTTGATATTTTGAGGATTGATGATCCTCGACTATCGGTGGTAAGATTTCTGCTTGACTTTTCAGACGAAGTTTGACCTCCGATACACCATTGGCACGGTTATCTTTGTAAGCTGAATTGTGTTCGTTTGGGGCTTTGGATAACTTTTCTTCGTTTTCTTGGCAGTTTGAATTGAGTCCACTTTCCAAACTTCCTCTTTCAGACGAATCATGCGAAATGTCATTTATTACAGCTTGAGGTATTGAATTTATCGCAACCTCCCCTGAGTCCTGATCACAGCACTGATTATCTGTTCTAGATTTGGACTGGTCTGTTCCATTCGTCATGTGATTGTATACTTCGATGTCTGCTTCATGTGATCCGCATTCATGACCTCCGTTTGCTTCCGTAATTTCAAGCTTTTCTGCGCTGCATGGTTCAACAGATTTAATATCTGGTGTTGTATCGCTTCTAGGCTCTGTGTAAAGTTCCATTTCAGTTTCGATGCACTTGGCCGAACTTTTGCGGCTTCTCTTGCTGTGTCCACGGAAGACAGAAAGAAGTCTTTTCCCAACGCTGTTCCTAAAACTATTCTCTGCATCAGTGCCAGTATCGGTCTCAGAACGCGACATCTCGGATGTCGTTTTCCCAGCAGTGGAAAAGGAAGAGCCTTTAGTTTTATATTTGGCCATGGCTCCGTGGATGGTCCTGTGTCGCCATGCTTGGCATCCGATGAGAACGTAAAGAACGGTCAAGGAAATGGAGCAAACCAGGAAGCCGAAGATGAAAGAACCCATGTAAATGAGCGGCCATATACTCCGGACATAGCGGTCGTCAATCGTACAAGCATCGCCTGTTATATCGGGATTCGCCGTCCTTTTGGTTTGACGGCCGTTGAGGATGGCACAAGGCGCGGCGCAGAAGATGGCCGCTACTGTGAGGGATGCACACGTTATCTTTGCACACCTATTGCTTGTCTGCTTGTCATGGGGACGGCATACCTGACGGTACCTGCAATCAAGTTGGACAGCACAGGAGGCAATGGTTACTGCAGGTGCGTCTGTATCAACAGGACCATAAAATGATTTGGGGGGGGGGGGGGGGGGGGGGGGGGGGGGGGGGGGGGGGGGGGGGGGGGGGGGGGGGGGGGGGGGGGGGG
>JBCJKF010044642.1:0-11140 GCA_039654545.1 Plocamopherus ceylonicus
TATAAAAATGTAAAAAAAGATGCAAAAATAATAAGAGATAAAATTGTTTGAAAAATCTGTACATATAATTTCCAAAAAATATATATATAAATATACATTTATATACACAATTAAAATGTAATATTATTTATATGTATTTTGTAATTATGTTACCTAAATACTTTATTTTACCTAAATTTAGTGAGAGATTAACTTTTGCATTATAAAAAAATTAGTTCTACCTAACTTCTGATCTACGAGATCTCAATGAATCTAGAAAACATTGTACTTCATATTCAAGTTTTGTTACATCTTGCTGCAATTTTTCGTAATTCTTTGGTTTATTATCTTCAAAATTTGAGAGAATATCATCTGTAATCTTGCATTTATTACATTCTTGTATCTTTTCCAAGTGCAAATTATCAATATTATTGTACAAATGACAATAGGATTTTCCTATTCTTGTATTTGGTGTAAATTTGTCGAAATTCCAATCTAAATTATTAATATGCTGTTGAAAACATTTTTGTACTTCTGCAATGCAAGCAATCAATTAACGATTTCCTTCTATACTTATAAATTATGTGTTATATGAATTAAAATTAAATGCTATTAAGCTAAGAAGATATAGGAAATCAAAACGAAAAAGTTAAATTTGTATAAGTTTGATTGTATACCATTTAATCTTCTTTCATGAATTTGTCTCGCAAAAGCTTTGGTTTCTGCACATAATCTTTTTTTTTCGGCAAGTTCTGCAATCTTACAATTATACTCATGCAAATATTGTTCTTGTGTTTTCAATTTCCTCAAGTCTGCAATGCTGAGATTAGGATTTTCAGTGAGAAATTTTGGATATTCTTTCTTTATAAATGAGAGATAAGGCCCAGCATTATTTAATTGCAACAGTTTATCCCTGAAATAAATTTTTAAATATTAACGATCATCATACATGTGATTGTTTTATATATTATTGCAATAATACCTTAGATAATGATTAGGATGCACTCGTTCCGGTATTTCTTGATCTAATCTTCTCGCAATTTTCAATAGATCCTTGGCTCTAATGTGACTCTGAGAGCTATAAAAGGCCTTGATATCTTCAGGACACGACTTAATTAAAGAAATTATATTTTCCCTCGAATAAATGTTATAAGCAACAACACACATCAATAGCAAAGAAGGTTTTTGAAAACATATTAGATGATCCCATAGAATCAGCCATTCGTCTCCCGATAACACTTCACTCATGGCAGTCTGTAATAACGGCCACGCATATTCGCTAGTTGTAATTCCATGTTCACAGAAGAAATTTAGTAGTGCAGAATCTGCTTCCAAAAGAATATTTTCAATAATTCCCAGAATGTTCAATGGTGGCAATGGATGATATTCAAACCATTTTTGGCAATAATTTAATAATATACTTAAAATCAACTCAAAGGCAAGTAAAGGATCTTTCTGAAACAAAATAAATATATTTTAATATATTTTTTGATAATTAAGGAATATTGATACATTCACAAAATGGAATAAAAGGGAATACCTGAAATACTACGAGAAATGGAAAAGCCAAATTGGGCAAAAACGAACTTTGTATTAGCAATGGGCACCATTGCAACAAGCAATCCATTATCATGGCTAACAATGATGCCTTGTTTCTGTCTGCCAACGGATGATCTTTTAAAGTATTTGACGTAAGCTTTCCAGATGTTACCTTACTTGCCAAAGCGATATATGCATTTTTGTTGGCTGGTAGTTTTAGAATAGTAGACCAAATTAGTGTGCGATATTTATCCGGAAATTCCCCAAATTCTTTCAAAATAGACATTAATCGTTTTATATCCAATTCTTGTTTTATACTTTGTTTAATGTATTCCAAATGATCATTTATTTTATGTGCATATAATCTATGTGGATTTCCATGTGGATTTCCATGTGGATTTCCATGTGGATTTCCATGTGGATTTCCATATGGCTCTAACGTTTTTTTCATTTGATGATATTTTCTTGAAATTATTTTATCAGCATACATTATATTTAAGCAACCTTCCTGATCTATGTATGCTATATATCTACCAGCGGACGAAACTGCAAACTTTTTAATTTTATCAGCAGAAATAGATGTATCAAGGAAACTTGACGCATTTATATCATAAAACTGAAGAGTACATTTCGAAGATAGAAATGCGATGATTTTATTCGCTCCACCATCCAACGGGCATGGAACAATCGATAATTGTTTCGCCTCGACAAAATTTTTAGATAAATGTATCTTTTTTAGCAAACTCCAATCATATGTATTAAGAATGCTTATGTTTCCTGCGCCAGCCATTATCATAGCTCTTGCATTTTTCGTGAAGATAAAATCTTTGATATAACGTATTCCAAATGTGCTCGTATCGATTTTAATGTCTTTATGCAATTGTCCAAATGTCCAAGCCTGCATAGTATCATTGAGATACAGCACAACAATGTGACCCACGTTCGAAAAGATAGCTTTTTTGATCACAGCATTCTTTATGTCAACTTTCAGTTGATGAGCTCTGTTATAAGATTGCAGGTCCCATATTATTACCTCGTTCCGAGATCCGGTTAGGCAGTAGTTCTTATAAAAGGAAACATGCGACGGTGCCAATTTATGACCAGATAACAGACAGAAATCATTGATGTCCGCATAAAGCTTCCAGATCTTTATATCACCTGTATCTAGGCCTATCAATATTTCTCTCTTATATACAGGATTAAATGCCAGAAATGTGGATTGTCCGATTTTCCCGAATACTTTGTAACATGGAACTTCATCAGACAATTCAATGCAATGCAGGTATCCTTTAGCGTCAACAACTATCAAGCATTCCTCATCGTGGTCAAAGGATATTTGTGTGAAATTGGATCTGGTTGTAAATCGTTGTTTCTCGATATTGGCTCTAGGTTCATATCTGTAACTGTCGTTACTTTTAATCAATTTATTCCAACCGCTATGCATCATAGAGGCAGGTAATTATAAATATGAACAAATATAATTTATTCAGTATAATTTCCTCAGAGATTCTTCTTCACTCAAACTTGATCATTGTATGCTACTCTTTTTAATCATACAAGATGGAAGAATATTATAAATAAGGATAGAGATATAAACAGACAGATAAAATATAATTAAAATTACACATGATATAATTATTTTTTTCTGTATGAGAAATACTTGACAATGCTATACAGCGTTATGTCAAAATTGATGACACTTTGTGTTGTGCATTACCATTTGTCGGTTTGATTGAGTTCTCGTTTCTTCCAACGTCAACGCTACTATACATTTTTATCCGATGGTAAATAAACCAAAATCTAATCCGAGATGATAAACAAAATAATAAATTTAAACAATATTAGAGAAATTTATACATGTTTTTTTACTTACGTATATTAAATATGTATTAATTAATGTAAATATTTTATCTATTTTTTCCAAAAAAAGGAAGTGAAGAAAATTGATCGACTATTGTGTCATGTTTTATCTGCAAGACAGTTTTCTCTCTTATTCTATGAAATATTCTATGGTTATCTTGGCCTGAAACGACGACAACTTCTCCTTCTCATGTCAGTTTATATTTAATGGTCCAGTGTTTCGTAGCATTTCGTATTTCGTAGCGGCTGAAATGTTACGTACAATCTTGTGAATGTCTATCCAGTTTTTTCTTATTCCATTGCTAAAATAAATGTCCGCGTTAGTATATTATATCATTTATAAATGCATTTGATTCAACTTAATTATTATGAATAAATATGCTAAAAAATATTGTTATCAGATGTATTGTAACCATGTGTTCGAATTATAAAATCACAGCGGAAAATAAAACTTATTTGCCCATTCTATAAAACTGGAAATAATAGAATTGTCACAATATGCTTTTTTTAATGATGTTGATTATTGTGGCGTCGTTAAAAAAATAAGAATAGAAATTGAATATTAATCTAAAAGAGATCTGCTGTGATCAGAATCATAAAATACTAATCTGTTAAATTAAATAATATTTATATAAACATCTATATAAACATTTGCATATTGCAATAGAAAGTAAGTAAATTAATTTCTACAAATATATGGTATATATAACTAGTATTAGTGATATAAGATATATCAATATATCTTGTGATACACAAATAAAAAGAAGAGATATTACATATGATTTTTTTATCTATAGGTATATATATATATATCAGATTGACATAGTATTTCTTATCAAAGATAGCTTCAAAATGGCACCCGTACCTTTAGAAGGTCATCAAACTCCTGTTACAAATAATATACCTCAAGAGGGTAATCGTGGAGGATCTATCTCTTTAGGCATGCTCATAGATTTTATAATACAACGAACATATCATGAACTCACTGTGCTTGCTGAACTGTAAGTAACAAGATATCAAGGAAATAGACATACATTAACATATTACGATAATCTATCTCATATATTTTTTGTATATTTAGATTACCTCGTAAAACAGATATGGAACGCAAAATCGAAATTTATAATTTTTCTGCTCGAACGAGACAATTGTATGTTCGCTTATTAGCATTAGTAAAATGGGCAAATAGTGCATCTAAAGTGGATAAATCTACAGTAAGATATACATTTTCATATATTCTGTTAGTTAGATAATTAAAATATACCATCTGATAACTTATATCTGTTTTTTGTTTTAGCATATTATGGCATTTTTGGATAAACAATCATTGCTCTTTGTTGATACTGCGGATATGCTGGCAAGAATGGCTCGTGAAACTTTAGTGCATGCTAGACTTCCAAATTTTCATATCCCTGCAGCTGTAGAAGTACTTACCACTGGCACCTATGGTAGATTACCAGCTTGTATTAGAGTAAGTATTGTACATTAGAAGAAATGTTAATTATATAAGAAATTAATGAAAATATCGCATTTGAACAGGAAAGAATAGTGCCTCCAGATCCTATTACACCTGCAGAAAAAAGAAGCACATTGCAAAGATTGAATCAAGTCATTCAACATAGATTAGTCACTGGAAATTTATTGCCACAGATGCGTAATTTAAAGGTACATGTATAATTTAATGTACAAATAACAATAAAGATATAAGTAAATTCTGCAAAGTTGGTATACATTACTTGTGGAAGAACAAAAATTAATATAATATTTGCTGTTTACATAGCCATGATAATGATTTTGATTTATTATTAATATATAGATTGAAGCAGGAAGAGTGACGTTTCTTGTAGAACAAGAGTTTTCAGTATCTCTTACAGTTATGAGTGATGGACCAACAGTCCCATGGAGATTGTTAGAATTGGAGATTTTGGTTTCGGATAGAGAAACTGGAGATGGAAAAGCATTAGTGCATCCCTTACAAACTCGATACGTACATCAGGTATATATCATATAATAAAGGTATAAATTATTATCAGATGTATTTAACAGATAGAATTTTTTTTCTATAACAGGTTATTCAATCACGATTGGCTGAAAGTACTAATCCATTGTCAGAAGTGTATTTTGTTTTGCATTATTTTTGCCAATCATTACAACTAGAAGTATTATTTTCTCAAACATTAAGGTTGATTCAGGATAGATTAGATGATCATATTCATGTAGATGAATATATACCTGGCAAATGTCTCTCTGTATCTTATTGGAGGTAATAATAATTGTATAATATACTTATATTAATACCTTTTAGAAAAAAAAACAACAGCATAAAAAATTGTAAACACAGATACACATGGAATTTTTATATTCATGAATGAAATCATTTTAGGGAATTAACAAGTAAAGATCCACGATCAGAGCTTGGATACAAATTGACCATTCAAGTAGATCAACATGATCCTGCAAGACCTCTTGCAGTTGTACATATTCCATCATTGGGTAGTAAGGTAACATATAATACATTTATATTTTTCAAGTTTTCACAATGTTTATATAATAATATATTATGGTAATATTACATAGGAAAGCGAAATCGCACATAGAGCTATTAGATCGGATCAGTTATCAATGGAATGTTTACTGGTACATACGATTTATATTCGGACGCGAAGTCGTCTATCTGAACTGAAACAAGAATTACAAACAATGTTAAAGGATGTTGAATGTAAGTTAAGGATTTCTTTTCTTTTTCTTTTTTTTACTTTTCACATTATATTTAAATCAAAAAGATATGTATGTAATGTCCATATTTGTAGGTACCTTAGCGGGATCTCCAGCTATTTTGTCAGTACCGATATTACAGCCGTGTTTACGTGCTGAGCTTCTATTAATTACAGTTGATACTCATACTGGTATGCTACAATGTCATGTCCCCCAATATGATGCGCCTCTTGTACCAGAGTTGACAGCGGCTCTAAATGGGGATCATTCACGTCTTCCGACACTTATATCTGAATTGAGGTACAAGTATTGCTATGATATTTTTTTGCATTTTTCTAAGGTAAAATTAATTATCAATAATTTATTTTATTTTTTGATAGATTTTGGATAACACAAAGGCGTTGCGAGAAAACATTGCAGCATCTAGCCGCTACGCCTCATGAACGTCTACCTGTCTTACATCATCCTGATCACCCTATGTCTAAGATTAGTAGACATCGCATGTTTATACAATTGCATAGACATCCCAATGTTATACTGGTATGTAAATTCAATTTTAAGGATGATAATAATAATTATCTTTGAAAGAAATATTGACATTATGATAAAAATACTAAATTAATATTATAGAGTATATGTATTGTGATATTGCTTGTTTTAGATTGTTGCATTTAAAGAAAAAGAAAACTCACCATGTGAAATAGAATGTTCCTTTTATCTCGCTGTAGTGAAGCATAGTTCTATTGAAGATGATCCACACGATGATAGTATAGAAACAGAAATACCGAAAATGTATTTAAAAGTCCAGAGTCTTATTGAGTTTGACACTTTTGTCATTACACATGGCCCATTTACAAGTGTCGACAGTGGTGAGTATATCCACACATGTTTTATGTAATATTTTCTATATATATTTCTTTTATATATTTATATTCTCAACTTCTATTTTTTATTTTCAAACAATTTATATATTTAAATGAATTGACTATCAATTATTGACAATATTATAATATTGAATAAAAATATAATAATATTGTTTTTCATCATTTTAAATCATTATATGAATAAGTAAAATGTGTATATGGATATGCATGTGTATTTATGAGTTTAGTTTATTTGTTACCATATACTATTAATATAAGATGTGCAAGTATTTGCAGGTAAAAATAAAAAGTATATATATTAGTAGCATATAGTTTTAGTTGTAATATGAGATTTATTATAATCTTGTATTATAAATATAATCTTGTATTTTATAATAACGTTTTTCTTTCTATCTGTTTTTCTTCTCTATCTCTTTTTATTAACAATTTCCAACTTTTGATCTATTCTATGCACTGTTATGTAACATATAAATATGTACTTATATACATATGGATTACGCAAATCAAATCTATTCAAGTTCATCATTAACAATAAGCTCATTATTTCCATCTGCAAATCATGTTGCTGTAATCATTTTTAATGATACAATTAATCGATTCTAAACACAACATGCCTGGAATTATATCTAAAAACGGCACCTTAACTGGTTTTTTATCTCTTCTTCTCTGTTTTTTATTTTTTATTTTTACTCTGATTTTGCAAAACTGAAGAAAAAAGAAAAGCATTTTGTTTGCAAGTTAAAGTTTGAACAAGCATGATATAAAAACTAGTTAAATGTATAAACCAGTAATTTTTCTAATTTGTTGTCCCTTTTGTATAAAATATATATAATTGATTCTGCCTTGGATATGCTATAAGAGCTTTCTCACTAATCCTTACTAATATTCGATTGCTCGATTATTAATATATTGTAACATAGTACATGTATAGATAATAATTAACATCTGGCAACATTCAGTGTGGTATACTACTTCTGCTACTTTTAGGGGGATTAACGGGTGGATTTTTTAGGGAATAATGATCAAGATGGGGGGTGCATTACAGAAGTGGTGGAGACGACAACGACCAACAAACGTAGAAGCACTGGAGTCGGAGGAAGGACAGACGCGGTGGGAACATCACAGAATAGAAGAGCAAAACATCCGGCTTACTTCATTCCGGAATTGGCGCATGTTGTCGCACTGTGCGACGAGCGGATACCATTCGTGACTCTAGCTCAAGAAGTAAGATCAAAATTTTTCATTAATTTTTATATTACAGATTGTTAAAAGAGAAAAGATTTCTTTTTTGTAAGGGGTGTCCTATATAACAATAACCGATTTTTTTTCGTGATACTCTAAATTGTCTTTATTTAATATTAATTTGCAGCTTACCAGACGAGAGATAGCCCATCAAGGGCTACAAGTTGAAGCAAATGCCACAGCATTGGTACTCAAACTTGTTCAATTACCTGCGCCAACGCCGATTATCGCTACAAGCAGTGCTTGGCACGCTCTTCTTAAAAGGCTACTGAGCGTTTCGATTAGAGTTCAAGGCAAAGGCATGGCTAAAACTTGGATGGTAGAATTTGTATTTTTTGGTAGTCCTCTCTCTAGTAATCATCCCAAAGAACAAGGTATTAATTTTTTTTAATCAGCTATTAGTTTATCATAAATATTTTGACACTATAGTTTTATAATTTTGAAGTTCTTATATTTTTCCAAAGATACTTTTTTTTGTTAATTATTAATTTTCTTTCGATTTCTGAGTAAAATTTGATTTCTTGTTGTAAATAAATTCATAAAATAATACATTGTAATTTTTTTATGTGTACATAATAAAAATTATATAGAGCGCAAATATATTTGAATCTTATAGGTGTGCGAAGACCAGTCTATTTTCAGTATGAAATGGGAACAGCCGATACTGTCTCCCGCACTGTAGATGCCTTATTAAATGACTGGGCACAAATAGTGCATTTGTATTCACTTGTCCATGATTTAGCTGAATATTTCAAAATGGGTATGTTAGATATATGTTACAATCTTATATAGTGTGTTATATGTCATATATTAATTACGTTTTTATAATTTAATGTTGCTTTTCACTCTAGAGAAGTACAATTTACGCAACATGGTTAGCATTAAGTCTTACAGTTATAGCAAGCTAGTTCTTGCATATGGTCCAAATCATGCTGCAATTGTAACTGTACAATGGAATGATAAAGCAAATTTTAAACTGGTATTTGGTAGAAGTAAGTTCTTTTATATTGATTTTAATTTAGAAACATATATCACATATTATTATTGGAAATATGTAATAATAAAAATTTTATTTGTATTTTTAGGTCCAACCAATACAGTAACTAATGCGCATTCTGTAATGAAGGAACAGCTAGAAGCTCATTTAAATAGAAACAAGAATTTGGCACAGATTATTCATATACTTAACGAAACGCTTCAGCCTCTCACGTCGATCAGTAAATTACCGACAATCCCTCAGTTATGCGTGCATGCGGTAAGTGCACGCGCGTATCTGCCTTTTTTTGGTTCAGACTTACGGATAAATTCCTCTCTACAGAGACCACGAGTGCCAGTACAAACGTTTACTATAATGCCACAATGTGTCAGTTTAGTAAAGATAGCGTATCAAGGCATGTATTGTTTGGAATTGCGTTTGCGCGGTGGAGGTTTGGTGAGTTTACGTGATGGTGCTTATAGTCATTTTGACAAAAGTAACGTCGTCGATGAGTTTACACCCACGCAAGGTTTAAAGGTAAGATAAATGATATGTTTTCTTTCTTAATAAAAAGCAAAATGCTTGAAACGACATAGCTAAACATATTCGTGTTGTAGGCATTTCTATCGAAATATGTCGACGAAAACGCGGTATTTAGAAGAAGATCTCAATCAGAGGACGATAATCCACCGTCTCCCGTCACTATGGATAGCGATGGTGGTGGAGGCAACGTAGGAGGCTTTTTAGGACATCATAGGAGCGGACCGCAATCGCCCGCGCAACAGCGTGAGGGTTTAAGATTTCATCCGCCGCTGACACCACCATCCGGCAGTAATCCTCACACACCGGCCAGTCCTCATACTACAAATATATCCCAGGTAGATTGCTTAACTAAGATAATACGTAAATTATTCGACTGTGTTTATAAAAATATTTTTTTTCTCTTTTTCTTTTTCTTAGGCTAGTCAACATCAAAGTTTTGGAAGTAGTCCCGCAACATCGTTTAATTTAGCGTCCCCGCCATCGTTACCACCGAATACACCTAACATGTTACCGCATCCGTCTCCCGGATCGGGACTCGTTGCAAACAGTCCTCTAAATCCAATGCACGTTCCTAGTCCGGCTGGTCTCATGCCAACATCGTCGCCAGGACCTTGTAGTAATGTTCAAGTAGGACATTCTCCCGCTGGTTCATTTATGCAAACAGGTATATTTTTATATATATTTTTCAATCTTTAATATTTTCTTTGTATTTTTCAAAATTTTATTATATTTTGTTCTCAGTTTTTTTTTATATTTGCCTTAAGTAAAAGCGCTTGCATTTCCGTTGAATTACTTTGAAAAAAATAAATATAAACGAGAAATAATGACTTTCACTTTCAGAAATTGTTATACACTTGTTTTAAAAACCGAAGTATTAAATCCAATGATAATGATAGTTCGATTGTCAGAGCGAATTAATCTTTATAAAAGAAATTTAATAATAACGAAATGTCATTCAGGTCATATCGACGGTAGTCCTTTCCCGTCTTCTCAAAGTATGGCTTCACCGGCTGCTTCCAATTGGCCTGGATCTCCGAGCGTACCGAGACCATCCCCCGCGAGACCTGGACAAAGTCCGAGTCACGTGGCATTGCATAGCCCACAAGCTTCCGATCACAAGACCGGTAGTCATATGTCCAGAGTATTACCGCCAAGATCTTGGGCTGGTGCCGTACCGACGCTTCTCACACACGAAGCACTAGAATCACTTTGTTGCGCCTCACCCCATCCATCCGGCTTACCTGGTCCGGATATGTCACCGCTCGAAAGATTTTTGGGTTGCGTCTACATGAGAAGACAATTGCAACGCTTTATCCAGACAGATGATTGCGTAAGAGAACTTGTGTACTAATTATAACATAAATCAGAATGTTAGTAATAAGTATTTGACGAGTTTGTGTCT
>JBCJKF010044753.1:0-11138 GCA_039654545.1 Plocamopherus ceylonicus
AATCTTAATAATAATGATAATAATAATAACAATAAAAATAATAATAATAATAATAATAATAATAATAAAAATAATAATAATAACAACAATAATAATAATAACAGAAATAATAAAAATAATAAAAGCAAAAATAATAACAACTATAAAAACTATAATAATAACAGCAATATTAACCGTTTGAGTCCCAAGCAGCGCGATCGCGCTGTTCAGATTTTATGTCGAGAAAACCCAGCACATTTCGAGCATTGTGGACAACTGACGGTGCGTTACGTATTGTCGAAGTCGAGCGCTCAGACTTACTGACGCAAGTAGATCACAGTTCCTTTTAACGTAAATAGTACATTTTACAATAGGTGAAATAGTACTATAATAATGCAATAATATATTACAAAATAAAAATTTTTATTTTGGTATAGTTTTTTCTATAATTTTTGTCGAACAAACTTGAAATATTTAGTAATAAACAATTTAAATACATTATGATTTGTAACATTGGTGTTTATTAAAACATACTGGATGAATTCCTTTTCTACATTGCGCGCAAATTAAATGCGATCTTTTTATTACATTTTTGGTGCTACAGACGACGCATTGTCGCAAATTACGGCCTGGCAACTTTTCTAATCCAAATTTTTTTTCTTTTATAAAACTATGTGATTGTTTTTCATTCATCCACTGACGCTCAATTTCAAAAATAATATTTGACATAAAGTCTAACCGAGATATGGCTTTACTCTTAACTGTTTCTTTGTAAATGATGTATGCATTTAAAACCATGCGGTTGATTATATTAAAAGCTACCTTTTTCCAATATTTAACCGATCTTCGTTCATCGAGGTAGGAATATAGCATTTTGTCCGATTCATCGACACCACCCATGAAGGTATTATAAGATTGAACTATAGCGGGTTTTGTGGAACGTATTTCTCTGCCATGTCGATTTTTCGTTATCGTCACATCTTGCTCTTCTGCTTTTGTCGAAATTAATAATACAGGTTTTTTTATAGTCTTTTTTTCGCGAAACGCGCAGAACAATACTTCATCGTTTCGAAAGTATTTTACCTCGTTTACATTTGTTTGTTGCAAGTCATCGGGAATACATTTTTTATTTCTTCTAATTGTTCCAGTCAAAAAGGTGTCCTTAGAATATAAATACCGAGCTAATTCTACGCTAGTAAAAAAGTTGTCCACAAAAATGTGATGCCCCTTATTCAAACAATTACTATCTTTTAGTAAATTCACCACGACATCGTACCCAAGTCCAAACTTTTTTCTATCGCTAGAAATTGTTTCTTTTGCACCTTTATAGCAAGAGAACGCCAAACAATACTTCGAAACGGAATCACACAGCATCCAGAATTTGATTCCCCAACGATGATGCTTTTTATTTGGTAAATATTGCGTTATGCTAGAATGGCACAGCGTTCCAACTAACGACTCATCAATTGATAATTGTATGTGCGGTTTATAATGTAATTTAAATACCTTATTAGCGTGGTCAACCAGTGGTTTAAATTTTGCACAGGGATCATATTTTGTGTGACCAGGTGGAAAACATAACGAATTATCAACTAAATGAAAATATTTTAAAATATGTTGGAATCTATTTCGAGAAAACATTCTTCGAAACCACGGTATGTTACGGGAATTTTCAGACCAATATGAACGAATATTAGGTTTTCTCGTAATTCCCATTTCTAATAGTACTGCTATAAATGCTTTCATTTCTAACACGGTAACGGGTGTCCAAATCTCTGTTTCAAAGGATTCTAATCCTCTAGGTGAATGTCTTGAATACTCGGCATATTTATTCGTTTCTTGAACTATTAATTCCCACAGTGTCGAATCAAAGAATAGTTCGAAAAATTCAATCGGTTTACTCTGACTGGAGAAGTTAGATCGCGAATCTGATTCTTCGCTAGGCTCCAGAGAATCATGTTGATTCGAAACGTCTTCAGCAACTGGTAGACTGAACTTGAATGAACTTTGATGCGATAAATCAGTATCGCTATCCTCTGAACTACTCAGAATTCGTTGTCTTATGCGCTTTACCGGAACAATGCAGTCGTCATCGTCGACGATAATATTATCGTTTGTGATCATATGATCACATGGATTTGTGTTTGTGCTTACAGATTTTCTTTTTCGATTCATTATACCTATTTAGGGATGCACCAAATTTAGAAAAGTTAAATAGTAAATCGAGATTAATTTTTTACTTACTTTGTGCGTTGCTTCGTCTAATCATTTTAAAACACACAATTATTAATAATGAAAAGAATTATTAACTGAAGAATACGGAAGAATACGTCCGATCACTTCGCAAACTGCAATAAAAGTGACGGAGCGATGAAAAAAAACACGAGAATCACGTTACCTACCACACATAAGAAGCGCTATTGCGTCGCTTGGTATTTTTCGACATAAAATTAAACAAGCGCTATCGCGCTGCTTGGGTATTTTCGTACATATATAGGGAAAGCGCGATCGCGCCGTTTGGGATTCTTCGACAGTGTTTTTTCAATACCGTCTGGGACTCAAACGGTTAAAGTTGCGGCTAAGTTTTCGATTTCGAGTCACCAAGCGCGGTATTCACGGGTTATTACGCGCATAATACCAGTGTCGCTGCCTAAGTAGTTCGTGGTTAACGATCCATCGTTCATTCAATATCGTAAGACAAAAAATATTTAAAAAATTACAAACATTGTTATTTCGATTTTATGTCGAAACAATTATTCATTATTTATTGGGCTATTATTATCCATTGCATTTTATTTTTTTAAACAGATTTTGCAGAGATATAAAGTCATATATAAAAATTCTTTACTGTTTTAATATTTTTTTATACTTTGAGAAAAAGTTTTGTACATATATTGGCAATGTTCTAAAATATCGATGATCATAATGAGCGTACTGCACGCAAAAATGATTGACGAGCGTGATGCGAGGATATCGCGCATAATTCGTTCGTTTTTTAGATTAGCTCTCGACCGCGCGTTGATTATGCGTAAATAAATAAAATGATCGTATAGAATCGCGGTTGGAAACAATGGGACGCTTTTCTCGTTCCGCGAACGGCGATATACCGCGCCATGGCCGGGCGATGCGCGTATAAATTTCTGGCCGGACATTTTCGGCGTATATAATTGCGAAAGCCGGTCGTAATTATCGGCGTGGGATATTTTTCAGTCACGCCTTTGGCTCTCCGGACCGATCGAGCCGAAAATCGAATGAATCGCCTACACCACCGTCACCGCCATCGTGCCATCACCGTCGTTCCCTCTCTTTTCGTCAACCACTCTCTCATCCTCATCCTCCCTGGCGCATAACGATAGTCAATTCAATTTGAATCGTGGCCAAGCTCGACAGGACAGTTAATTACGCACGAATGACAGCTTCGCCTCGCGCGAATTTGCTGCAGAATTCGATCCATTTGAACGGATCGCCGTAGATTAGGTTCTTCTTCCTCCTCTTCCTTTTTTCTTTCCGATCGTGCGTGTACGATATTGGCAGATTCGGCCAATTAAAAAGCTGCCGGTTCAGATTTATGCGCGATGATTGCGAGAGTCCTCATCTCGCTCATCTCCTCTTTCGCGGTTTGTTTCCATCAAGCACGGTTCGAAGCTGACACTTTTAGCATCGCGTCGCCAACGGCACTAATAAAGGCCAAAACGGACACCGCAATCTCTGCTCCTGACGGTCGTTTCTCCCTTTCACTCTTTTCTCGATTCGCTTCTTCTTTCTCTCTCCGCATCTGCCGTTTTATTCCTTCATCCTCGGTCCTTTCGTTCATCTCTTGCTCGCATATTCGCGATGGCGCAAACGACGCTTTTAATCGTCGGATTGTGAATGAAATGAAGAATGCCGCGCACGTTGATTCATAGTTTGACTGAGCCGTGACAGGATTCATCTCTCTTTGTTAACAGACAATTCGTCCGCTCGATCATTTATTTATGCCTCTTTTCGCGTCGTTAATTCTCGTTAAAAATTAACATAAACGAAGATTAAGATACGAGAGTTTTCTTTTTTTTAATAATTGCAAAAAAATCATTCTGCGAAAGCATGATCGATAAAAGTAGATCGATAGTCGATTATCCGCTGTGGTTCTTGATACAGCGGTTTATGCGGCATTACGCGAGAATATGGCGGGAACATCATTACAATTTTGACGGATTGGACACTCGCTAACACTCTTCGATATTACATTCATTACGATACCTGCATTATCGCGACCGAAGTTTATTTGCCGACGTGCTCTCCGTTATCGAATAAGCGCGCGCGCATTTAATGTTATACGCGCACGCTAATAGAAACTAAATTGCGGGCATCGACGCGAGTCATAACAATGACCAACGACTGACCGCAAATCTTTTCGCCATGCGTGATCGATCGATTGTTACACACCGAAACTATTCGGATGTGATTACATTTCGTTCAAATGGATGAAGCGGATTTGGCAGAGATAATACATGGTGCTCGAATATCGACGTTTCTATCACGATGACAAGAAGGGAACTTGTCCGGATATCGGAGATTATTGCATCGGTCTTTAATAGTCTTTGAATTTGTAATCGGGGCTCGCTTGATATCTCTCAAGTTCATTCAAGGCGCGCTTAACAACACACTCGCGTCCCTGATTAAGCAACTTTAAGCAAAAAGAAACGGAATTAGCCTTTGGAAGACGATTATTGACACAGCGTTTCAGAACAAAGGTTAAAGACGAAGATTAATTCTTTTCAAGCCCCTTGTACTGCTTGCCAAGTTCATTTTTTATTCTTTTTCTCTCTCTTTCTTTCTCCTTTTTGGAGGCAGAAAATCGCAGAGGCTAGATTAGCTTTAGACGGCCTGTAATTCTTTTTGCCGTGTGTCAAATTTATGAATCGCATGATTCATAAGCCCAAGCAATCCCAAAATAAATTAGATTTGCAATGTGTGACAACGCGAAGTATGTGCATTACATTTGGAGTGCGCGAACAGCACAAAATACGCGTATTGTTATCATAATTCAGCAAGAACGAAATGATAGAAGCTAATGAGAATAAAGTTACTGAACTCTCACGCAGGGGAAGTCATTATCTGCGATTTTCATAAGCGATTGGACCGCTCGCGCATTTCCGTTGCTATTATCGCTGTCAAGATATACGATGTGGCGGTTAGTAATGAAGACGGATCGCTTTTCGCGAATCAAACGGAATGCGCGTCTCCCTTTTCTTTCTCAGCTCGGCAACGGTCCGTAAAACTCAAGAGGGATTAGATAATCGGACTTTAATCAGGCTTTAATCGCTTTAATTTGCGAGATTGCGGCGTTAGAATTTTTATTTAACTATCTTTACATGATACAATTAAATGAGTATCCATACGTTTTTGAAATAAAATATACAAGAATAGATATTATATATGTAATCATGCAAAAAAATTTATAATATTCAAAGAAAAAAAACGATTGAAAACTTACATTACATTACAAACTCGATATATATTTTATTCGCTGGTCTCGCTAGTTTTAACGCATGCGAATAGTGCGCGATTAGCATGATTATATAGAGATGCAGTTATAAGAGTGAGAGAGGAAGATCGTTTAGTCGAGAAAAATGAAATTCTCCACGAGGTAAAGTGGCGCACTTCGAAGACGGGGGTCCTGTTTTTATTGCTGGAAAGTATGGTAATCCGGCAAAGCGCGAAAGTTCTGCTAACGATTATTCAAGAGCGGCTCGTTCGCGCCGCACCGTGGAAATTGGATCGAGGAATGAAATTCTTTCGTCTAATTAGAGCACAATATCTTCGCCATCGCAAGGGGTGAGAGGAGGGGGGGGGGATTGTAGTCTAAAGCTTAGTCTTTTACCCGCGCCTTAGATCAAACGTTCCACAGAAATTAATTGCTTCCCGAGAATAACGATCTAAGGGTATTTCGCGCATCGCTCGAGGATGTTCTGGTTAAATACGTCAAACGTGTCCCTTTGTGCCGTCTGATAATTGTAATTTCAGCCCGGATCGAGAGATGCCATCAAGGCAATTAACCCTAATCTCGTCTACGATGCGTCATTGTACTTCATTTTTATCGTAGTTACACGATATTCATAAGCAGAGTTATGAAATGGCTAAATCATTTTCTATCGAATAATATATAGATAAACTTTGTGAATTTTGTAATAAATAAATATATAATTGTACAAGTGTGATAAATAGAATATCGATACGTATCAAAAAATAATCTCTTTCTAATTTTAATACACAAATTTTGCTTGTATAATAATTTTATAAATATTTAATATCTTATTATATTTGCATAGAGAAATATTTTAAATACAAAAGCAAATGATAAGCAGAAAATCGCACTTAATGATGGCGTATTTAATGCAACGTGCACTAGGTTTAATTACTCTCCCGGGACAATATTGTAGACGATACTTGAGGGTTTCTACGTGCTTCCTATTCCTTTGAGCCTCTTGATCAACGTGATCATAGCGACGCGCTGAACTGTTTGCGCAGAGAGGCCGATCGCGATATTGTGGCAGGAGAGCCGAGTGTGGCTTGAGCGATCTCGTACGGACCCGCATAAATTAGAAGCGTTAATACGTGTTAGAGCAATCTCATCTTGGGTATTGCCCGAGGGATAGCATCGCATATCCATCGATCTATCTGCTATCGCATGTCCAACTCCGCTATCTTGACAAGAGAGTCCCTACTCCATGGATTGTAAATAATTGATGACAAATAGAATGGTAGTAAATAAAAATATATACTGGATTAATAACTGAACATTAATAACTGAAGATAAACCTTGCAATCCTGTAAATTTTGCTTTAATTATATTTATCTCGCGATAAATAGATAAGAGGAGCAACTTTATAAATGGAATATAATTCTGTAATTATATTATTCACTCGTATTTGTCATATACTATCATATTTATTTTGTGCACAATGACATAACATGGAAACGTAGTTATTAATTAAAAATG
Organism: Plocamopherus ceylonicus; assembly: GCA_039654545.1. Taxonomy (NCBI): domain Eukaryota; kingdom Metazoa; phylum Mollusca; class Gastropoda; order Nudibranchia; family Polyceridae; genus Plocamopherus; species Plocamopherus ceylonicus. The sequence continues at coordinate 6,962 of JBCJKF010044753.1, forward strand.
TTTCTCATAATCTTATATGTAAGTTTTATATATAGGAACGCTTTATAACAAATTAATTCAAAATTAAAATTGCTGTTGCATGTTTGTCAATTTGCTTTAGGAAAATACGAGAGACAGTAATATATCCTTGGATAGGAAAACATTCCTCGTACCCCTTCCTTGTCTTTTTTAATCTAAAAATTAAAAACGCGGTTAATGGATTTTACACGCTGCACAATTTTAATCGTCACGGCGCGCTACAACGATGCCGTTGGCGCGGGCGCTGATTGGTTACGCCGCGCGCGCCGGTGGCGCCGATTGGCCAGTGCGCAAAAGTGCGTTCGATAGCGCGACCTCGCGCTACCCCCAGTACCCGGCAGAACCTCGTACGAGAAAGTACTTCGTCCGTCGCGTCCGTACTTTCGAAGCTCCCTCGTACGCGGACCGCGTGCGCACAGACTTCACCGTCCTCTCTTTTTCTCTCCTTTTATCTTTCCGTTTACCGTTCCACATCCTGTCCCCCGTATTTCCCAAACATTTTCGGCGTGAAAAATACGATAAATTACGCGCATTATTCTCGGTCGCTCCGATCGGCCTCGTCGCGAGCGCGGGAGAAGACAGCTCGCCATTTAAGCGAGTTCCCTCGCGGCTGTCACGCGCGCGTCCAGTGTTGTTTCCTTCCTTCCTCGCGTTTTATCGGCATACAATGTTTTACATGTTGCGGTTACGTTTTGTGCGAACGAGCTCTTTGTGTTCCGTGAATCCTCGTTTTATTCAGTGACCTTTTGTTGATTTTTACGGATTTTTCGACGGCCTGTCCACAAGAGTCCACAGAGCGAACGCTGCGCAGACAACTATATTGGTGAGTCTTATATATTTAGCTTTAGCTCATTTTATGATTATTTTTCTATAAATTTACGAGTATCTACGAGCATGACATTGAGAATTGAGGATTGTTGAAACAAAGGACTTGTGTTAAATATTTTTGACGTGTTAAATGCCCGGTATCGCGTTTTGATACCGTGTATAAAATAGTTTGCCGATGTACGGATTTTGGATTGCAAGGCGATTATATGGAGCTCCAGGTGGCATCGTTCGTTTAAGGGCGCGCGATTAGCAAAATGGAGCAGTATACCGCATGTGAACGCAATTATATCCGACACGTTAATTGTCGCGTTAATTATATCCGGTGCATGAATTTTGTTTTTCTTTCTCTTTTCGTTTCTTATATTTTTTAGTAGTTTATTTTTTTTATTATCGTTGAAAAATTAATTTCTATATATATGTCGATCAATATCGAATGAAATTGTTTTATATATATTATAACTAAATTTCTTGTCATTTTTATCGTATATTTTGTAATAGACTCTTTGAATGTTTATATTATCATAAAAAAAGTATGGCAAATATGTGATTGTGAAGAAAAGAAACAAGTCAAAACAAAAATCTTAATAAATAAAATCTTAATAAATCCTAATAAATAAAAAAATTGCAAATAACATTACTGACTATTGAGAAATAGAAGACGAATTAAATGCTCTTAGACAAGACGTCAATAAATTTCCTATATTATTTTTGAAAATAGATACACATAAAAAGTGTCGAGTATTTAATCCCTAACTTTCAGATTTATGTTTAAAAATATTTTGTTTTGAAACTATATTGTTTTTGCAAAATATGGTTGGAAAATATTTGTGTAATTTTATCAACATAACATTGACACCCGAGTGACGCTTGTGATAGCGTTAGGTCATCGTAGCAGAGGTCATCGGTCCGAGATCAAAAATATCACGCCGTGAGCTTCGATATCGAAGCATTTGCTCGCGTGACGAAAGCATATGGAAAAAGTATGTCGCGATAGATCGCAAAGATACGCGGGATAAAAAGAGATTGCCGAGACTGTCAAGGGTCGCATAGCCGACGATTGATAGTTGTACCTCAGTGTTATCACCATCGTAAATTCCCGGCAGCGTTCGGTTTACGCGCCCGTCCGCGATATTTTTCGCCGTCGTATCGTCAAAATAGAAAAATGTTTGCGTCACGGGCAGAAAGGAGCGTGATCAATATCACGGGGATGTATAATGTCCAATAATTCTCTCGCGAGATGCGTATGTAACAAGGATGCTGTTATCGCGACGTGTGTAATATTTTCTTCTCGAATGAAAATTGCGTCACGCGAATTATCAATTTGTTAATAAAACATTATACGTCGCTGTTTCTGCAACGCTGAACCCTGAACTATAATAGTTTTATTACGGAATGCATATGAATTTGAAAAGGCTTAATTCCTCTTATAAATATATTGTACGAATTAATCGATATTCCTTTGATGGAACTTCTTTTCATTCGCCATGAAATTTATCCATTTTCATCGGTCTGTTCACCTTTTAGACCTTGTTCTATTTAATGTTGCGACACTGCACGTATATACAGTATAACGAATGGGAGCACATTAATGTGACACGCGAATGCGTAATTCGTTTTGCAATAAGAGTAGTAATAAGACCACGACGACGCGTCGCCATTTCACCCCGTGATGACTCGACATCACGAATCGTGAGTTTTGCATGCTTTCTTTCTCAACGGGTCGATGAACTCTATTTTCGCGCAATTGCTAGCTCAATTTGGAGAAATAAATAATATTCTTTATCTTTTATCTAGAACATATTATTAAAGAGAGAGAAGAATAATTAAAGAAATTATACGAAAATTTATCTGATACATAAATGCAAAGAAAAGATTATAATGCGATATAAATACAATCTCGTTTCTTTTGATCGCGAACGCGAAATGGTTAAGGCAAACTTGTGTGCATCGAAGGGACAAAATTCTTGCCGCTGTATGTGTATATATTTTCGCACACAGTCTTCTTTCTATGTAAATATTTACGTTTATATAGGGGGCTTTATACGATAGGTAACTTATGTATAAGGCCAATAGACGCTCGATCCGTAGACCATGCAGGAAATAGACTTTGATAAAAAATACAGATTTTCCAGAGCATCCGGGAAATCAGATTGCAAGGAAGATTACAAATATCGGGAGAAACTCTACGATAAATCCTTTTATATCTCAAAATGTGAAAAATTGGACTCGCATATGGCTATCCGGTTCAATTATTGCTCGTATTATATCCCCGTGTAAAAGCAACGAAAAAAATTTCTAGTCTTGAATTTTAAAGATACACTACTGAATTCTGTCATACATTTTAACGCATGACTTGTTTCCCTGTCGGATTAGTAATGATATTTAGTAATGCAATTTCTCAATTACTTGTGTGCTAAAATAATGAGTTTAAATAATGTGTATTCTGAGTTTTCTTGTAATATTCACGCAATTCATAAAATAAATCGTGTAATTTTAGCTTGTTAGACTTTTCGGTCAAAGGGTTATCGCATTGCAGCTATCGTTCTTTTATCTTTTAGTGTGTGTTGATCCCATTAAAGAATGAAACAACGCGCGGCGTAACGCGCGAAACACGCAGTACAACGAGTTGGACATTTTTTTGCCGCACGTCAGAGCAAGGAGGGATTCAAACGCGAGAGGGCGGAAATCTTTCCTGCCCATGCGACCGTATATCATTTCGGTTCTGCCACGTATATAAATCCAGTTATATAACGGCTCGTTTGCGTCCGTGTAAAGTGTAAAGGATAGGTCGTATAAAAAATATTTTTTCGGTTTTTCCGACATGAAAAAAGGCAGTCTGACGGGCGTGTTGGATGAGAACGCTGGGGATGCGAGAAAAGACTAGCCACCGAATGATCACTTTTAAATATGAAAGATGCGCGTATTTTAAAAGCTACTTTGTTAATTATATTTTTGCGAATAAAAGCATGGCAAATAAAATATAATACGTTTATAACTGTCAATTTTAAGGGGATTATAATATATTTAATAATTGTATAATTTGTCTTTTTGCTTGTGCTATATGATATCTCTTATCGCATGTTCTCATATTTCTTGTTTTTTTTTTTATGCTAGCAAATTCCTTCTCTCTCACCTTTGATATATTTGGCGGAATTAGATGTATTATCTTCGAATTCGTTTTGGGGAAGTTAGTTCGGCAGTATCAGATACAGCAGTCGGGAAGACTATCGCGCAATATCGTAGGATTCGGTGATATAATTGAACAGAGATACTGCAAATGGGGTGTCAAAAATGTACCAAGGCGAGTGAGATAAATTGCTGCGGTTTAAAA
>JBCJKF010044864.1:0-11135 GCA_039654545.1 Plocamopherus ceylonicus
CATCATCATCATCACCATCATCATCATCATCATCACCATCACCATCACCATCATCATCATCATCATCATCATCATCACCATCACCATCATCATGGTCATCATCATGGTTATCATCATGGACATTATCATCATCATCATCATCACCATCACCATCATCATCATCATCATCATCATCATCATGGTCATCATCATGGTTATCATCATGGTCATTATCATCACCATCATCGTCTTCATCATCGTCATCATCATCATCACAATCATCATCACAATCATCGTTAATATTGTTTTTAGAAATAATAACGTTTTCGTAATAACAATAAATGAATATCCTGGAATCTATATCAATAACCTGGAACCTATATGTTGACTAATATATTAAAGAGTATTGAATACAAGTATAAAATAGAAAATTCAGCAAAGGAAAACACAAACTAAAAAGAAAGAAAAAAGCATGTTAAATGCATGTGAGGCCGTAGATTAATAAGTGATGTTTTCTATGTTGTCATGATGATTTCTTCTTGTAGGAATACAAAGTCACCACGTGGAGCAAATTTGGCACATTCAAGGTCGTCAATCACACCACTAGCCAGGAGGTTACGATAACGCTGCCAAACGACGGTGCTTACAACTTTACTGTGGTATCCCTGGATGTCCAGGACGCTGTCATTGGACTGTCATACACTCTGCCTTTTGACTGTGAGCTTTGTTGGGGGGTTTTGTTGTTGTTTTTTTCAATTGCATAGCTTTTAAAAAGGGCACATCCGCTTATTCAGTTTTTTTTTTTTTTTTTTTTTTTTTTTTTTTTTTTTTTTTTTTTTTTGGTACACTGTCATCTCTATTTTTAACATACAGTAAAATAAAAACAAGTACCCCACCACCAATATTATCATTCATTGTGAATAATAGGTTAATTAATCAATCATTGAAATTGAATCAATTTATCATCCAATTGATCGACCTATTAATCAATCAATCTGTCAATCAATTTTCCAACCAAGCAACTGAGGACTCCAGTCAATGAGCTAATGAACCCACAGACCCACAGGCCACAGACCCAATCTCTGATCAAAATTACAAGTCCATCAACGAGTCATTCTAGGAACCCCAAAAGTCTGATAACTAATCAGTTAATTCAACAATGGAGGTGGGGGGGGGGGGGACACAATGGCTCACTGGTAGAGCATTGGACCACAGACCATGGGGTCGTGGGTTCGATTCCTGTGGACCACTATGTTTTTTTTCTTAATCAAGGAAATTTACTTCAATTGCTTCACTCTACCAAGATGTTGTATGGGTACCTGGCTATAGGCCGGTATTGCTGGGCTAAGTCAGCTTCACTTGACTATATGCTGCCTGCCTTTTGGGCATGCCTGATAGGGGAAAATGCATTGTAATGCACTTTGGATGTGTTTGCAGTGACGAAAAGCACTATGTTAACACAACCATGTTTTTTTCCTAAATACATCTATCAGTTCAATCAAATGATGAGTGAAATGAGTTGATCTAATAATCAATGTTCTATTATTATCAGTGATCTGTGTTTCATCTTTTGCAGTCTACACCCCTAAGGACTCCAAAAGTGCCCGCGATTCCACAAATCTTTCCAAGACAAACCTGGTAGCCATCTTAGCACCAGTGAGCGTTGTGGTCGTGGTCTTGAGTGCCGGCCTCGTGGTCTTCATTGTGCGACATCGGCGATTACAGCGCAGCTTCCTGGCCTTCGCCAACAGCCACTACAACATCCAGTCTGGCACCACCACCTTTTCTGAAGATCTCGGTACGTCTTGATTCTTGCTTTGTTTTATATCTCGTCTTATGGTGGTTATGAGGGCAGGCTCTTGCGACCCTCTTTCCTCAATTACACTTGTTTGTGTTTGTTTTCTCTTTTGTTTTAATTTCAAGTTTTGCATTCTCCTGGGTGTAAGATGAGTTTTGAAATTGTGCACCTCTGCAAACACCTCAATATAGGAAACCCAAAAAGTATACCAAACACTTCAGTCAAATTAAGTCGAGCTGAACTCTGCAAAATATTCATGATGAAGTACGGTATACAGTGCCCTCCCGTCTTACAAACTTGTTCGGCAGGAAAAACAGGAAAAACAGGAAAAACAGGCATCATCGATATGCACACACATTCTATTTGTGGCCTGACATATTTTGCTATATGCAAATCTTTATGTTTGTTTGTACCTATGCCTTTTAGCACATTTTGGCCTCTTCCTATTCAGTGTCTTTATAGGGCAGAGGCCACAGTGCTTTTTCCCTTTTTTTGCTAATCCTTTATTTATCTTTTTTTTTTTTTTTTTTTTTTTTTAGATGACGACGAACCCATGATTCAGGGATTCTCAGATGATGAGCCGCTTGTTATTGCGTGAGACCAGAAAACTTCCCAATGCATTTAATTTCAAGATAACTGAGGAGGATTCACAAGACAGACATAAGAAGCAAATAGACAATCAAGCAAAAGCATCTACAAGGATCTTGGCCATTGATAGACACAATAAGACCATGGATACAATACAAATGGGAAAGAAGCAAAACTCACAGACATAAATATTTAAATGTGAACAAATTTGTAGAATCTGTAAAATCTTCTCTGTGATTCATCTTTGTGTAAAGAACAGAAAACAAAAAAAAGAAGTATATGTTCATCAAATTTAAATAGTCATGATGATGAATGACCTTTTTTATTTCATCAAATCTCTATTTCCCTTTTTTTATTTGCCGTTTTTGCAATATAAACGCCGATTGTTTTATTTGCACGCTTTTCCATTGCCGTCTGTGCTATTCGGTTGTTTTTTTAATTTTTGTTTGTTTTGGGTTTTTTTTTCTTTTTTTTTTCTTGGCCAGTTTAATTAAAACTTTTAAACAGGAAATGGGACATTTTCACATTCATGCCACTGGAACTTTATTTATGGTGATTATGTGCAAGACCTGCTGTGAAATTAGAGACGGCTGGTATACACTGGAAATACATCACATCTTGGAGTCAAGTGCTGTTATTTTGGCATATCAGAGGCCTGTTACTTAATGTTTTATCAAAACATTTCCAGCTACGTCGAGACCAGCCTGTGGCCCATACATTTTGACAGTATTCAAATTATGATGAATTATTTTAACCAAGAGATTGACAGGATGTAAAATACGCCCTGCCTAAAAATCTTACTTTTCCATCTGTCCTTGCTTTATCATTTTATTTTAAGAATTTTTCATTCCAATGTTTCACATTGTTGAAACATCACCCAATCACTGATCTGAACAACTGTGTTGTGAACTGAAGACATAGATCTTTTGTTATGCCATATGGAATCTCTGTACCCTCTGCTCATTTATATATACATCCACATATTCATAGAGAAAAATATATATTTATTTTTTATATTTAGTTCGTTGCCATTCCATATTTGAATTTGCATTTGTTAATGTATTATTACTATTATTTTTTTTTAATTGTCTTGATGTGTTTTTGTGTATTTATTTTTTCTGAGCAACTAACTTTCTTTATTTCCAAGATAGTAGAAGTTAACTTAACTCTTTGAGTTTTATTATCGTTATCTTATGCTTAAATGCTTGTTCGATTTTTTGCTTTGTATCTGTTGTAGTTTTTACAAAGCTTTGTCCACAGAAGAGTCTGTTCATTCCTGCATACCGTAATGGCAAAATATTCACTACCAAGGAGACTTGCACATTTCATATATTTTTCATTTGTTTATGTACTCATGTTTTTTGCATATTCATGTGTTTATGTATATATATATTTTTTTTATTTTTTTTTATTGATATGTATTTTGTTTTATATTTATACATTGTTTATTTTTCACAAAGTGGATTTATTTGTCGAAAAGTATTTTTTAAAAACTTTTTTAAAAAACTCAAAATTATTTTGAATCTCAGAAGAAGTGTGCCAATGGCAAAGCGATACACTGCAAAGGTTTTATTCCTGGTCCTTTCATGAGCTAGATCCTCCTCCCCCTTTTTCGTGTCAACATAAACACGGTTTTCATACTTATTTTATAATGATCTGACTTTGCCAGCTCACAAGGAGAGTAATTTTGTTTTAACCTTGGCAATGCGATGGTTTTGAAAACTAAGTCGAGAAATGAATCATTGCGGTTGAGGAAAGCCGAGAGGATGAACGCATTTAAAGAAAATAGTTAATGAGGGACAAAGAATTTCATACGTATTATGCTTTCCAGTTATTTGGCCTCCTTGCTGTCCTTGCCATATCATTGTTCTTTTCTTGTGATATTACCAATGCTACGGCGACAATATTTTTGTATAATGATGGCTGTTAAAAGAGAAAAAAGAAGAGGGCGTGTATTGTGTATATAAATAAGACTTGTTGTTGGAGACTGAGAATTCTAAGTCTGAGAAGGGTTGGAGTTAGAGCATATTGCTACTGCCTCATAAGAAAATGATGTTCTCCTTCAGTGATTTCCCATTGAACTTCTACATTCCATATAATTATTCAGTGTTTCTATGAACAATTGTTATGACTGTTGAAATAACGGTGAAGGATGCAATATTTCTGTTTTTGTTATTAGTATTTAGGGATCAAGTATTATAGACAGATTTTTTTTAAAGCTAAAGCCTACTTTGACTTGCTGTTGTGTTCTTGTGTTCCAGGAGTGGGATGGAAAGAGATGGAAGAGGGTCATTCGGGGCTTTACATTTATTGAAACACTTACTTTCGTGCTGTGTTTACATTAAATTGTTGAATTTTTACCTTCTTTTTTTCTTTTTTTTTTTTTTATTGTTCTCTTTGCTCTTAGTTTGGTTTGGGGTTTTTTGTATTTTTTTGGTGTTGGTATCTTTTGTTTCATGTTTTTAGTGGGGTGTCATTGAAGTATTTTTTTTTTTTATTGCAGTACCTTTAATGATATATGATTGGTTGTGTCTTACATATTTATGCATGGTTAGTTTGTGAGGTGTTTTTTCAGGGGGGGGGGCGGGGGGGGGGTTGGTTTTTTTTTATTTTTGGAGTTGGAGATTGCTTATCTTGTTACGCTTCGATATGATCTGTTCCTCTTTTATATTATGTCAATTAAATATATTTTAAAATGTGAGAGGAAAAAAGAAAAAAATTGAAAAGGATTGAAAAAATTGATCATGCACAAGGAAGTGCCATTTGGCTTGCTTAAGCTTCTGAAAAAACTGAGTGGGCCGAGAAGAAATGGCTCATTAAAAATATTTTTAACAAATCTTTAAATGCTTAACCAGTAATTATTGATGTGCTTAACTTTAAGTTGACCCACTTAAAGGTCAGATTGTGAGTGCCATCCATGCTTCATTTTTATCACAGAACATGCATGTTTTTTTAACACTTGTATGTGTGTGAGTTGCCTTCTTTCTAATTCTTCTTTGTGTGTATATATATGTGTGTGTGTGTGTGTGTGTGTGTTGTGTGTGTTTGTGTGTGTGTGTTTGTGTGCGTGTGTTTGTGTGTGTGTGTGTGTGTTTGTGTGTGTATTCATCTGACCTTGGTATTTTAGTTAAGGACAAATGGTGAGACAAATACTAGGTCTGTCCAAGAGTGACACTGAATGGGAAGGAGCAGTTTTAGCACATGTCTTTAGACTAAGATAGATTCATGTTTTGAACAAAATCAAACTTCATAATTGAAAGGACAGGAGGAGTATTTTTGAGGATGTTATTTCCTGAAAATAAATTATCAGTTTTTTTAAAAAATGAGTTTGCTTATTTTGTTTTTGTCCACCTAATGAATTTTGAGAGATCTGAAGTCTACCCACAGTTGTGGAGTGATTTTTTTTTTAATTATATTTTCTAATGTTTTTCTTTTATTGTTATGGCATGGAATTGCTTTTTTGTCTTCTATTTGTTGTTTTTTATAAAGAGTGCTTTCACTTTGATATTTGCATTTTTTGCTTTGTGTCAATACTAAGATAGAGATGAGCTTTTGTGTTTGAAATTTAGGGTTTGAATTTTGATGCTACTTTTTTTTAAATAATTTATTTACTTATTTATTTTACATTATCCCAATATGATATGCTTTAAAGAGTATTTGATCAGTTTCTTCATTCATGTCACTTTTAAATTTTTTTGACAAATTCAATTGAGGAAACCTTAGAGAAATTGTCTTTTTGGATCAACTGATTATTGATGTCAGATTTTTTTTTTTTTTGCGTTCTGTGGAGATTATTGTTATTATTATTACTTTTATTATAATAATAATTATTATCAATACTATTTTTGTTATTGCTTTTTTATATTCATAGTTTAACAATTTTCATTAATTTCTAAAGAATAGTTACAAGTGCTGACAATCTCATGAAAAGGTTTAAGTAAATCTCAGTAAATGTCATATCTGAAGGTGGCCAAAAAGGTACTTTTTTTTTTTTTTAATGGGGGGTGGGGGTTGTTTTTTGACCATGCACGTGACGACTAAGACATGACATGTAATTAAAAACTCTGGTTTTTACTTTCTTTATGGCTTTCAATGCTACAAATCGATGTATCAGTATGAGCAGTACTGAACTGTCCAACCCAAGTCCATTTATCTGTATGACTGCAATTTATCTCTTTGACCACGATATGACTATCTATCAGGAAGAGTCAGAAAAGTCTAAATTTATAAAGACAAATTGTGCCCAGGGGTTATGGCAGGCAAAGAATTAAGGCATGAAAAGTTGGCTAATATTGCTCATTATCTGAGAGTTGTTTTTTTTTTGTTTGTTTTTTTTTGTGCTGTTAAATGCTGCATTATTTTGTTTTTCAGGGTTTTGTATTGACTATTTTTTGTTTTTGTTTTGTTTGTTTTTTTGTTGTTTTTTTTTGTGCTTCTTTTTGTTTTGTGGTTTGTTTCTTTTTTCTTCCATTTATCTGTATGACTGCAATTTATCTCTTTGACCACGATATGACTATCTATCAGGAAGAGTCAGAAAAGTCTAAATTTATAAAGACAAATTGTGCCCAGGGGTTATGGCAGGCAAAGAATTAAGGCATGAAAAGTTGGCTAATATTGCTCATTATCTGAGAGTTGTTTTTTTTTTGTTTGTTTTTTTTTGTGCTGTTAAATGCTGCATTATTTTGTTTTTCAGGGTTTTGTATTGACTATTTTTTGTTTTTGTTTTGTTTGTTTTTTTGTTGTTTTTTTTTGTGCTTCTTTTTGTTTTGTGGTTTGTTTCTTTTTTCTTGCTGTATCTTCACACTGACATCATGGGCTTTCTTATTGTGCCATTTTTGAGCGTGCATCACATTCCGAACTTTGCTGAAGTTTTTGTTTAGAAAGAGGATTTGGCAAAGTCCTAGAATAATGTCTTTGTGCATGCAACTTGCTGCAAGGCCACTTCAGAGTATGCATGGCATGAAGAGGAAGGAAGCCATATTAGGACTTTGCTGACTTTCATTGTGTTTGTGGTTCATTCGTCAGCACGCCAGGCTGATGCATAATTTGAGTTACATTCAAGCTAGTAGACAGGGTTGTTTGTTGTTGTTTTTTTTTGTTTGTTTTTTTAATGTATGTTACTTTGTTGTTTCTTGCTGGGTTTTTTTTTTTTTTTTTTTCCCTGATTTTGAATGTATCAGAACTGTAAATTATCTGTCAAAAGTAAGTTTTCTGCCATCATCAAATGTGGAAATGAACCACCATTTTCTTTGTTATCTTGTCTGAATTTACCAATGGGTGAGCAGGCTCCTCCTTGTAAATAGAGAATTTAGTTTAGGCTAACAGTCAACTCTCATGTGTTGTTTATCCTATTGCTGAATAACGAAGCTGGTTGAAACATGCTGCACACAGCTTCCCTCTGCCTGTCATTCCACCCATTGTGAAGCATTGGTAAATATATGTATATGTTCTCTGTTTTCCATCCTGAAAAGACAGTTTGGACTTTGAATGACACAAGAAGGGCAATTGATAATATTTTCGAATCTCTCACTGGAAATTGATTTAGACTCAGGCCCAATATTTCAAATAGTAAAAGTTGATTTGAAGGATAGTCACCTTTACCCTTCTGAAATTTTTAACTGGTTTAGTCATTCTTATTACTAAAACTGATGAACTTGTGCTTTCAAAACCTAAACTGTTCTTCAAGTTCTAATGTGACTCCAGAGAGTGATAATTTTCTCAGCATTATTTGATATCAGATTTTTATCTAGACCTGTAGTGGTTTAAAATAATATGCTGTAGATTATATTTTGACAATGAAAATCCAGACCTAGATCTGCATGTTAGATGGATGGGAATGTGTCAGATGTTTTCATTGCATAACACTAACTGGTAGCCCTTGAAAGTTTCAGTTCAGTTGAAAACAGGGCAATATCTACCGATTTTTGTATGTTTATATTTTCAGACAATTTTATTTTGGGTCATTTACAGGTCTGATATATTATATGCTATTTACAGATTTATCTCTTGCTCTTATTTCAAAAGCATAATTTCGAAAAATTGGATCCAGGATTTTTTCCAGTTAAATTGTGTGCCAGGCATTCACCAAGAGCAATAATATGCTATTGTATATTCTTTCTGTCATCCCATCGGTTTTTTTTAGTGCACGTACAGGAAGCTTATCACATCATGCTGATAAGCCTTGCTTGCTCATCCAAATGGGTGATAACTCCCATATTCACCATCCGTGGTTTTCAACACACCCATCCTTCTGTAAAAGTCCAGTTATTTCAGATCATGTATTTCTGTTGTGATTGAGTTCACTGTAAGTTTTAAAATTGACTTCTTTTACTATGGCTTCAATGATTCCTTTTGCAGACCTGCCCTTTTCTATGTTATTATTGTTGTGAGTAGCATGTGAAATAGTATTCATTTATTTGCTCTTACACTTACACTAAGTGTAAAATTGAAAAACTAATCACAACAACCCCAATGAAATCAAGGTTGAGGGCAGGTCTGCTTTTGATGTGAAAGAAAATGAGAAGAAATTATTGTCATTTATTGCCTTTTTATTTCTTGTTCATATTTTTCATCCCTTATGTTAGGATATGATTCTGATATTCTGTAGTTGTTCTCCTATGACCAGTAAATCATCCAAATTGTGTGGTTATAAAGTCAATGCATACAGACCAAATGCTAAATGAGAATTAGTTGTAAAATTTGTAGCAGTTAAACTAAAAAAAATGAAACAACTAAACAATAACAAAAAACAACCCAACAGAAAATATACTCAGCTTTGGAAATTTAATTTAATTAAAACCTCTGCAAAAATTTGTTTGATCTTTTGTCCAGTACGAAAGAGCTCCCAAAAAAAGCAAAAAAAAGAGGAAAAGAAAAAAAGAAGAAAAAGCAAAAAAAAAAAAAAAAAAGCCCAAATAAACAAGCAATATCTAAAATTATAATTTGGCTCTAGATCCAGTTCAATTTACAAAATGTTTCTCTGAGTCTGAGATAGATCTATACATGTGAGGGTAAAATTTCTCCTATGGGATAAATCTGTGGCAGACCTTTGGCCAACTAATTTTTTTTCCATCTTATTTGATAATGTTGTTTAATTTGTCTAGCCTCATTAAGCCGAGTTGCAGGAGCTGTAAACTGAATGCATGTAGCTCTATGGTGTCAAAGGAATTTGGAAGGGCAAATTTCCTTCTGTAGATATGCTTGCTAAAGTAAGGCACATAACTTTTTGGGGCTCATTCATGAAGACAGGGCCAACCACTTCTGCAGTTTCATTCTCTTCCTCAGCTACAGACAGGAAACTAAAACCATAAATTCAGTCTCTTAATCGTAAAGGGTCTTCTTGTTCAAACTCACATTACCTTGGTGGAAAAAGTTGCCAAAGATTCAGTAATCGGCGGATAAGATAATTTGTCTGATTATTATATAATAATAAATAAATGCATTGATCAATGAAATTTTTATTTTTTTATTTTATGGTTTCTTTGTTTACCAAAACCAAAATTTCAAATGGGATCAAAGTATTCTGGTGCAATTCTTACATTCATGTAAAAGAAGTAGATAAGGAGATGAGACATGACATATGTTTTTTGTTACTTTTATAACTTTTTTACCATTGTATGTACTTGTCAAACACACATATATTTGTTCTATGATAATTGCTTTCCTTTTTTATATATTTGCGAAGCCCAAAAACATTAATCCTAAAAAGGACTTTGACTTTGAGACAGGCTCTGCCTAAACTCAGCTGTTAAAAAGAGTTTAGTTTATTTGTATAATTTGTGGTTACCTGAAAGTTAAAAAACTGGCACATTGTTTAAAAATAATTTATGTTACAGGGTGATGGGTTATATTATTGTTGTTCAAATGCTCACAGACGAATTTGATGATGGACGGAGAATTTCCTTCCAGATTCCCCCCCCCCCCCACCCTCCCTTTTTTAAAATAATCTTTCTCCTTTTTAGTTGTTGTAACACGTCATGCTTTTATTTTTAAATCTTTCTCCTTTTTAGTTGTTGTAAACACGTCATGCTTTTATTTTTTATTAGTTTTGTCCATTCACTTCAGGATGAAAGAGTGGCCTTAATTGAAAATGAGTGAATATTTCATTTTGAAATGATTTACAATAGGCCAATAGAAGGTTGTTACTATAATTTTCAAGTATTGCAAGCAAAAGAGAGATACAGAGGGAAAGCATGTTTAAGATAGTGGATTAGTTGCCACTAATGTAATGGTCTCAAACATTTGCTTTCCTTCTGTACATGTATCTCTCTTTAATTTGAATGCAACTGTGAGGATGAATTGTGTGCATGTGAAGGGCAGCCCCGAGTCAAACGCTTGCGGCAAGGTTCAGGAGACAAGTGGCCTTGTACCTATACCTCCCACTTGCATCTGTTACTTAGGGATAAAACATAGAGGAAGCTTGAAGCGCTAGAAAACTAGTACTAAGCTACAGGCGCTATAAATGCGTCTGTTTATCTTTGTGAGCACCTATAGAGAACGCGTGCAAGTTCTGGCCACAAGCATCATGCGGCGCGAGCTCGTTTTCAAGTATTGAAAGTTCATTCTTTTCCTGCCTTGCGGTCGCTTGTTGAGTGTGTCCGTGCTTTGCGTCGGTGTGTGTACATGATCTCGGCATTCGTTAATGCTACCAACTACCATCTTATTTGTCGGTAAACTCTCCTCAAGAATGGACATGGATTCTCTCATCCAATATGGGATAAAAGAAGAAAGGAACATGCCAATCTCAACATCATTGACGAGGCATGGAAGG
>JBCJKF010044974.1:263-11133 GCA_039654545.1 Plocamopherus ceylonicus
CTATGGTGAGTCCAATTTAGCATTGGAAGAAAGTAAAGCTATGGTGAGTCCAATTTAGCATTGGAAGAAAGTAAAGCTATGGTGAGTCCAATTTAGCATTGGAAGAAAGTAAAGCCATGGTCAGTCCAATTTAGCATTGGAAGAAAGTAAAGCCGTGTCAGTCCAATTTAGCATTGGAGGAAAATAAAGCCGCGTCAGGCCAATTTAGAATTTGAAGGAAGTAAAGTCATGCTAAGTCAAGTCCAATTTAGCATTGTAACAAAGTAAAGATGTGATAAGTACAATTTAGAATTGGAAGAAAGTAAAGCCGTGATACAAGTAAAGCCGTGATAAAAGTAAAGCCATGATAAAAGTAAAGCTGTGATAAAAGTAAATCTGTGATAAAAGTAAAGCCGTGATAAAAGTAATGCTGTGATAAAAGTGA
Organism: Plocamopherus ceylonicus; assembly: GCA_039654545.1. Lineage (NCBI taxonomy): Eukaryota > Metazoa > Mollusca > Gastropoda > Nudibranchia > Polyceridae > Plocamopherus > Plocamopherus ceylonicus. The sequence goes on from JBCJKF010044974.1 coordinate 688, forward strand.
GGCCGTAATAAAAGTGAAGCCATGATAAAAGTAAAGCCGTGATAAAAGTAAAGCCGTGATAAAATGAAGCCGTTACAAGTCCAATTTAGATTTGGAACAAAGGAAACTGAAAGGTACAATATGTCTGCTTTGGCATTTTTACTCCAGAAAAATGGACTGTACAACAGGTCCAAATGGACATTTACACCCCAGAAAAAGGTACTGTACAATAGATCCAATTTGGCATTTATACTCCAGAAAAAGATACTGTTTAATAGGTCCAATTAGGCATTCACACAGACTCAAGAAAAAAGTTGCAGCACAATAGGTCCAATTTGGCATTAAAGCTCCAGAAAATAATACTGTACAATAGATCAAATTTTGCATTTTCACTCCAAAAGAAGTTTCTGTACAATAGGTCCAATTTTGCATTAGAATTTAGCTATGATGGGTCAACTATGGCTTGGCTATCTTGTCCTTGGTGTATTTTTTTTCCTTTTTAGTCTCTTATTGTTTTTGTCTCTCTACAGGTACAGAAAAGTGTCTGGAGACACCTGCAAAGGGGGAGAGGAACACAGATATGGCCCACTCTCCTACGCCTGCCCTTTCTCTGGTATGTCAGCCAGCCACTCATGCTGCATGTTGTGAGGACTAGCTTGAAGCAAGGGGCCGAGTCACAACACACAAGGAACTTAAAAAAAACAAACAAAAACGCCCCAACAAGATTGCATTTATCTAACGCTTAAGGAAAAACACAGTGGTCGCTGGCAGGGATCAAACCCAAGACCCCTTGGTCTCAAGTCCAACACTTTGTCCGTTGAGCCACTGTACGTGTAAAAAAAATAATTAGGTCTGCCACAGATCTAGACCATTTCAGTGGGCTCCATTGATCAGTATTACAAATACCCATGATACGCTGCGAAGAATTTGAAAAAAGAAAACAAAATTGATCCACTGAGAATTTTATTGAACCCACGATGTTGGCAGACAATGGGCCTGCCAAAAACAGTGTAGCAGTATTATCATCACAGGGCACGACCCATGATGGACTTAAATCGCATAGTATATTGATGGAGGGGGTTGGGGACGCTGCTGTCCTGCGTTGGGCTGCGTAATCTTTTGTTATCTGTCCCGCTGGAGGCGCTAAGACACGATCGGCGTCTATCGCTTGTTGTGGTTAAGGAATGGATGAGATGGGTAGAACCCACTCCTCATGTCTAACCGTCAGTTCGCCGAGGGTTCTATCGCAACTGGGTGATGCATTTATGACACCTATGAATGCCTGGACCTAAGCGATAGTCTTCTCAAAAGCTTATTTGTCATTGACTATCAGATTTTCACATTTTCGGGCTATTGCCCGCATCAAATTGAACAATTTTATTTACTCTACCTCCAATGAGACTTGGTTTTAAGGTGGACTGCACTAATCTACCGGGCTCTTAAGGGGGTAGTTTTATATAGGGAAGATTAGGTTGCATGAACATACGGGGCTCTTAGCCGGCGAGTTCTTAGAGCAACTCTTCTGTAATAAAAAAGATATTGACATAAATAGCGTTTCCTAGCTTATAAAAATCTCAAGATTAATCCGTTAGGCTTTGTTCTTGCTTTCCCATTTCAGATCGAGAAGATTTTTTGCTGCTGACCACCCCAGACAGTATAGCGACCTTTAACCTCAGAACTAGCAACTGGGTAACCTTAATTAGAGAGTATGGCATCGAACTGACCACCTTTGACTATCGGGACAACTGCGTCATCTATTACGTGCAGCCCAATGTCATCAAGGTTAGCTTTACTTGGTGGTCACGCTTCTATTATCTTTTGAGTAAAAAAAAATATATATATACATTATTCCACATTTTTAAATCTATTTCCTATTCCTTTGAAATGATTATATTATATGAATTAAACTGCTTTCCCACCTTTGTGTTAATTATTCCAATTATTTATAACTTAAATGGTTTTACATCTTTAATATGTCCTTTAATTTAATTTTATGTTTTTTTTAATGATTTATACATGTATCCTTTGCTTGTTAAGCGCTTTGAGGCCTTAGCAAAAAGAGCTTTGTAAATGCAATTATTGTTATTACTATTATTATTATTATTATTATTATTATTATTATTGTTATTATTATTATTACTATTATTATTATTATTATTATCATTATTATCATTTATATTATAGTTATCATTATTTTGACTGAATGATAATGTACCGCCCCAATTTTCACCTGAAGCTGACTTGAGATCAGTGGTGGCTTGTGCGCAATTCACTTGGTTGGGCAAATCTATTCGCTCTTTGTGTACCATAAGCTGATAAAAATCAGGACGAGCATGATTCAATTCTTTGACAACACTACAATTTGCCAATATTATATTGCGATGAGCCACGAACAGGCTCATAACATGAAAACACCAAGACTAACTATAATAAGCCTTTGAGAGATCTCTGAAAAGAATCAGCCAATCAAGGGATGAAGTTTTTCTACAACAGTCCTTAAGATCATTTCACAATCTGGGTGCACATACAGAGATTGCCTTCTCAGTTCTCCCTAGAACTAGTAGAAGTACTGGATATGCTTTAGACAATTAGAGTGTTTCAACCTTTAGACTCTAAGATTGGTTTATCGTTGCCAATTTTGATACGCAATGGACATAGGGAGAAAGAAATGAAACTGAAGTCATCATTCTATTGAGTGGCGTTGTGTTGTTTTAATTTCATATACAGTAGAGCAAACCTCACTACAACAACTGCCTTTTGGGAAAAAAAAAAAAAAAAAAAATTGCCATTGTAGGGATTTGGTCCCTGTCATTACTTATTTCTTTATTTTGTGGATGCTATAGGAAGTAATTCTTTGATCGATTTGTCGATATGTAGAACTGTGGAAAGTGATTTATTGATTCCTATATTTGCAGAAACTGTGCCTGTCCAGCAATAGCACGGCCGACAGGTCTGAGCACGTCATCAAGCATTACCAGGCGGGGGCCAGGGTGGACTGCCTGGAGTTTGACTGGACAGGCCGGACCTTGTTCCTGTGTGACCACACTGACCACACCATCACGGCCCTGAGCGTGGAAGGCCAGTTTGAGAGGCAGCTTTACCACGCTGGACACGGCATTCAGGAGCCTCGCTCTCTCACTGTCGATCCTCACCACGGGTAAACTCTCCATGATGGTTTTGAAGATGAAAATTATGATGACAATCATGGTATGGTTAATATCGGTATCTTTTGATACAGATTTAAGGGGCGCAGAGGCAAAGAGGTAGAAAGCATTTGACTGGGTTCTAAAAGGTCATGGGTTAGAAATCAGTGATTGCCTCATGCCTTTTTGTCTCCTTTAGCAAGAAAATGTACCCCTGTGTCGTCACCCGAACACAAGTGAAAGAAGTGGACACGCCTCTGGCTGGGAATGACCCGTAAAAACCAAAATGTGGTAGCAAGCGGTTATTAACCCGGTGCTTGGGTGACTAGGGAAGAGGGTTATTGGGCGGAGTGGGTTATTCGATGTATAAGCGTGGGCATGATATACACAAGTTTATGCACTTTTCAACACAAAGTACATGTAGACAAACATATTTTGATTGAAATGTTTTTGTTTTTTTTTAACTTAAAAACTACCTTTTTTTTTTTAGATCACTTTAAAGTGAGGCGCAAAATAAATAAAAAAAAAAATCGTAGCATAAGCCGCTCGGGACTATAAGCCGTAGAGCTGATTTACAAGGAAAAAAGTAGTGGCTTGTGGTCTGGTATTTTGCAACATTCTACAATAGACTTTCGTACCTTTCAGACAGTGATAGATTCAATCTCTCCCTGTATGGCTCAAGCTACGGAAACCGGGATAAATTCGGACCATGTGAGCTGACAGGCTTGAAAGGACTACTTTTGGCATAGATTTTGTTCTGTTTCTGAAGTAAAAAAAATTGGCATTGAGTATGTATTCAAGACTGTTTTGATAAAGAAGTGTTGTCTTGATAATGTGAATCTATGATGCCGATTGTCATAATGATAAAGATGACTTTTCATTATGGCTTAAGTGATTGTGATTTTTATTCTAATGCTCCTCCTCCTCCTCATCATCGTCATCATCATCATCATCATCATCATCATCATCATCATCATCATCAACATCATCATCATCATCATCATCATTGTTTTCACCTTTTCGTCTTTACTGAATCACAAGTCCATGTTTTATCCTTCCAGTTATTTCTATTTTGTGGACAAGCTTGAGGGATCCGAACATTCATATGGAATCTTCCGATTGGTCATGGATGGTTCCGACACAAAACCAACGCTACTTGTCAATGAAACCTTTGTGACAGGGGACACCGTTTTGACCCTAAATATTGAATCAGAAGAACTGTTTTGGGTGACCGCATCAAATCACGGACTCTACTCATCAGACCTATCTGGCAATGGGGTTAAACTCTTGGGCTCTTCCACGCATTTGAAGTATGTGGCTGATGTTGAGATATACAAGGTGAATGGAGAATTCTAACTTCGCACCAATGCTTGACTTCTTGTTTGATGTCCATTGTGTTTAACCATGTTATCATCAGTTTGATTCTCGTCACTGTTTGAAGTGGTGACATCGGTGGTGTGTCCTTGGATAAGGCACTTTTAACTCCCATTATCCCACTCGACTCAGGTGAGATTGAGTACCGGTTCTACAACTGGGGTACCAGGGCGCCGCACAATGGCGACCAGCAATGGCAATATGTTTGATTGCGTTTATATGTTTATCATGTATTAATTTGCACATACTTTCTGTATGATGCATTATGTTTGCTTGTATGTAATTCATGTAATTGCCATTGTATGACAAATTTCCATAGTAACATATTATGGACTAATAAAGGTATTTTACCCCTTTACCCCTTTACCAAAATTATTTTGAAACTAGCAAGGCTCTACAAAAGGGAGTCAAGAATATTAAGGCAATTTGACTGTGAAAACACAAATGAGACACAAAGGAAACCACACTCGATGCAAACACGGCTATAATGAACCTTACATTCTAGATCTAGATCTAGATTTTGTTTGTGCTTCAGACTTTCCCACCCGCCCACTTCCTTTCGTCTTGTTGTGCAGAATGGTATAGATATGAATCTGGATCTCGATATGGAACGCAGATCTAGATTGAGATCTAATCGGGTCCATCAAGATCTATGGTTAGCTTCATGCCTACCACAAAATTACATTCAGTGTAAAAGCATCTAAAGTATCTGATCGTTTATAAATTAAATACTTCACTAAAGATGCCCAAAGCATCTGAAGGGCCCAAGCTGTGAAAACCAGCATTGGATTTGTAATTCTCAAACAAAGCCCAGGAATTGATGGCGGACAAGTGGTTCATCTAGGCATATAAGAATATTAAATTAAAATCCCGTAAATTCAATCCATCCAGCTGGCAAGATTTGAATCGAAAAAGAAAAAGAATCCAAAAATAAAGAAACTAGAAATCTGGTCTGAATTCAATGTTTTCTTTGTGCAGTTCCTAGCATCCTGCAGGAGAAATTGAAAAAAAATTGACATTCTATTGACTTGTCTTATTTTTTTGTGTTTTTTTAATTCTTTTTTCTCTTTTGTCATTTTGCAGAATAAACTGATAGTCATTGACATGCACAACATGAAGCTCCGGTCAAAGGACATCCACAGCATGTCTACATACTGGGCATTTCTCTCCACATTCATCATCACAGGCTGTAGATCCATTCAAGTTGTGTCCTCGACATCGCAGCACGGTAAGCCAGGCTGTCGTAGTACACTGGTCGCGGCCACACGCACCCTTCCTGTGACCCGAAAGGACTAACTTGACTTTGTGCCATCCTCTAGTGGGGTCATCTGATCTCGCATCTTTTGTTGTTCCCTTTATCTTGGTTGTGAAATTTGAACCAGTTCCCTCTACTCTGTGGGCTGTCTCTTAGATTTTCCATTTTGGTCATAGATGTTGATTGAATTGCTGGAGAGTCTCTTCAGGTGGTTATTTAATGGTACTGGAAATGTTGTCCGTCTTCCTTTGGACTTTTTTTTTTTTTTTGGTGTTATTGGTGAAATAGAAATTTAATTATCTATCTGTTTGTCAATCTGTCTGTGTGTCTGTCTGTGTGTCTGTCTGTCTGTCTATCTACCTGTCTCTCTATCTCTCTATTTATCTATAATATAACAATATACCAATCGTTTGATTTTTCTATTATTTCTTCGTGCTTGATATTGCCAAATCTAGGGATAATCCTTTTATTATTGTCTCCTTGTTCTTTGAATTTCTCCTTGTTGCCAGCGATGAGCGCCTGCAGCGACTTCCACAAGAAGTGCTCCCAGCTGTGCCTCCCGCGACCCAACCCCAACCCGGATGTGAACTCTGACCACCAGAACCGCACCTGTCTGTGTGGCGAAGGCTTCCGTAGGGAGAAAATATCTCAGGATTCCAAGGACGAGAGGTGCATGTGCGAGCCTGGGGAGAAGCTGCAGGGGTCGGTGTGTGTGATGGCAGATGACGGTGAGTCAGGGCGTGGTGAAGAAGTAATGAAAATAATCATGATTTTAGATGACATGAGGCTTTTCCCCCTTTCATTCTATATATACTAAACATGCCAATGTTACTGGCAAGTAGAGGGGGACTAAAAAGGAATAAAGGTAGAATAAAAGGGGGAAAAAATCTCATCTAAAAGAAACCTAAAGTTGTTTCTGACCGTACAGCATGCAATAGAATAGCTGTGAACAGAGCTCAGCAGCTCCAGTTGTATAAAATCTAGGTCAGAAATGAGGCTTGTGCTTTTGTAGGCCTGAAGTGGAACATAATTCCAATATCATAGTAACTGAGAAGTTTGTTCTTTTTATGAGGATTCATCATGTATTAATACTGCATGCCATCGCCTTTTTCCTTTTTTCGGCCCGAACTCTTGTTGAGATGCCTTGATAGCAGGAACACTGTCTTGTTTTGCTGGCGATTTATCACTGATTCTATTCGAAATACCTCGCAAATCTTTCTTTCGTTTTTGTCAAAGAAAGGAACGAATCTTCACCAAATTTCATGCCACCAAGAAACCCCAAAGAAACTGGATAAGGAATTAGTACATTGGAATGTAAGTTGTCTTTTATTCATTATTGACTAAAAGCTATCTGTAGTTTTGTTACTGTCTGTCATCATCATGGTTGTTGTCATCATCATCATCATCATCATCATCATCATCATCATCATCATCATCATCATTATCATCATCATCATCATCATCACCATCACCATCACCATCATAGTCATTTTAAAAATTATTATGAATTATTATTTCTATTATTGTTGTTGTTGTTATTATTATTATTATTATTATTATTATTATTATTATTATTATTACTATTATTATCATTATTATTATTATTATTGTTATTATTATTATTATGATTATTATTATTATCTTACTATTTTTTGTTTGTTTTCTTACTATTATTTTGATTTTGATATATTATGTATGTAAATGTAAATAAATATACATGTAGATACATTTATGTATTTAGACTTATCATTTTTTTGCTAACTTTACTAGAGGGCTCACAATGGTCACGATAATTTTACGTCTTTTGCAGACAAAGAAAACAAAGTAAATTTTTGAGGAATTGTCAAATGTCATGGAAGCTAAGGCCGTCAGGAGGAAATTTTCAAGGTCTAATGCAAGCTGTTCAACATACTTTGGATGGCAAAACATATAATGGTCCAGCAGAACAACAACTGGAAAGATTGAGCAACACCAACAGGCCTAAAACTTAAACTGCTCAAAATATTAATATGACCAGTAGCCCAGCATGGAGGTGAAGCCTGGAATCTCAGAAAAGCAGATACAAGAGAATACGTTGTAAATGCAGCAGAAATGTGGTTTTACAGAAGACCTCTGAGGGTCAGCGATGTGGAAAGCAGAACAAATCAAAGTGATTTGGAAGAATTAGATGCAGAGCCAGAATTTCTGAAAATAATAATGAAACGAAAAGTGAAATATGTAGAACATGCCACAAGAAAGAACAGATGTCAACTTATGAAAACCATGCTGCAAGGAAAAATAGAGGGCAGAAGAGGGAGAGCAGGGCCATCACCATTCTACTACTACACGTCTATTAATCTCTGAAGGGAAATTTGTCTTTTGGTTTTTGTGACCGAAAACCCAGTGTCAGCCCCAGATCAGCGCCACAAACGGAGGCAATTAGAGTAAATAACCTTGCCAAAGGGTTAAACGCCAATGAACGGTGTTTTTTTGGAGCGGACCATGCAACCAGTCACCCATCTAAACAGTGACCAAGGTCAACGCTGCTTGACTGGACTCATTGTCGATTTGTGCTCACCGCTGAGTCACTGACGCCACACTTTTCTCTTTTCTCTTTTTTGTTTGTTTTTGTTTTTGTTTTTGAACAATATCATGGCCATAACGGAACAAACACCATCATCCCTATGTGGACGCTGTGAAGACAGAGCAAAGTGGTGCATGCTTATTTGGACATCTATGTTGCCAGCTACCATCAACAGGGATGATGCCGACAGGTAACTTGTAACAGGTAATGGAAGCTGAAAGCTGGATTTGGGCCAAGGGCGGGGATCCAGAAGCTTTTGATGAGATGAATTCTTCTAATATTTATGTCATAGAAAGAAATGAGGACTGTATGATCACTGTGGCATATGAAAGCTTTATGGCCTAAAAAGTATTAGGAAAAGTTATAAACAAGTTTTGAAATGAAAATTGTCATACAAAGACAATTATTGAGAATATGACAAATACATGTGTCAGTAATTTAAAAAGGAAAAAAACCCAGTTGTAAAAGTAATATGTTTTCAGGTTTTAACAAGTTTTTTTCCATTTCACGATGAAAAAGCGCTTCCATAAGTATTTTCCTCTAGGCGTTACTTCAAGGTACAGGTACAATCATCCATACCCTCTGCCTGTTTTACTGCCTCTGTGGCACAATGAGACAGATAGATATAAACTATTTCAAAGGCCCAATTGAGAATTGTTTCAGACAAAATAAAATAGATCCGACGTAATCTGAGGCAATAGATCTAGACCACTTCAAAGGAAATTCATTCTCATCCTTGTCTATTGTTTATAAGCCTTTCATGTCATAAAATATTTTATGATTAGAAATTGGTGTACTTTTCTATGTTTTCGTTTTGTGTTGAAAATAAAATTGTGGAATTGTCTCATACTTCTTTTTTCTTTAGTTTTGGCTTTGAAGCTCATTGAAAGAAAATTTGAGAAATTTTTGTTTTGGTACTTGAACTTCATTGGAAAAAGAATCGTCTAATATTTTCATTGTTTTAACAATGTAGCATGTTAGCATTGATCAAAATAGCATTGTCTTCTTACTCAGCTGTCACATGTGCTTCGGACAAATTCACCTGTCACAATGGACGCTGCATTCTGGACACCTGGAAATGTGATGGGGACGACGACTGCAGGGATAACTCTGATGAGCTCGACTGTCGTAAGTCTATTTCTCTCTCTGTCTGTCTGTCTGTCTGTCTCACACTCTCTCGGTCTGTCTCTCTCTCTGTGTCTCTCTGTCTCTCTCTCTTTCTGTCCCTCAGTCTTTCTCTCTGTCTCTCTGTCTGTCTGTCTATTTGTCTGCTGTCAGTCTGTCTGTCTCGGTCTCTCCTGCTCTCTCTCTCTCTCTCTCTCTCTCTCTCTCTCTCTCTCTCTCTCTCTCTCTCTCTCTCTCTCTCTTTCTCTCTCTCTTTCTCTATTTCTCTCTGTCTGTCTTTCTCTCTCTCTTTCTCTCTGTCTGTCTCTCTCTCTCTCTTTCTCTCTGTCTGTCTCTCTCTCTCTCCGTCCTCTCTCCATCTCCCCCTCTCTCTTTCTCTCTCTTCATATCCCCCCCCCCCCACCCATCACCTCCCTTGCACCCATTCCCAGTCTCAATTCCTCCTGCAATCATTGTTGATTATTTCCTGACCAATGTATTTTTGAAATGTCCAAGGCTATTATGAAAATACTAGAAACTAGGAGTAATGAAGTACATTTACTAAAAGCGTGTTGACAAGAATACTCAGCTATTTGAGTTTGACAGCTATTATGAAGACTAAGATGTAAGACCCCTTCGATGCTTGTCTTCCAGCCTACACCACTTGTCGTGAGGGGACATTCACATGTGCTAGCGGCAAATGTATACCTCAGAGGTGGGTATGTGATCGGGAGGACGACTGCAAAGACGGGAAAGCCACGGATGAAAGCAGTTGCAGTGAGTGAAAAGCGAAAGCATTTTAGTTGTGTAATGTTTTATTTTGGGATATTAGATAAATTATAGTGCTTCTAAATAGTCCCCCCCTCCCTCTCCCCCAAAAAAGCCTCAGACAAAACAAAACACAAATTAAAAACAACCCTTAGAGCAAAAAAACAAGACAAAGCAAAGGGGTTCGGGTGGGGGGGGGGGGGGGGGGGGGGGGGGGGGGGGGGGGGGGGGGGGGGGGGGGGGGGGGGGGGGGGGGGGGG
>JBCJKF010045085.1:0-11132 GCA_039654545.1 Plocamopherus ceylonicus
ATTATTATTATTATTATTATTATTATTATTATTATTATTATTATTATTATTGTGATTATTATTATTATTATTATTATATTATTATTATTATTTTTGTTATTATTATTATTATTATTATTATTATTATTATTATCATACTTCTCCTGCTCTATTGTTCTTATATTTATTATGTTAATTATGATTTTTTTTTATAACAATTTATAAAGAGATACTCCCTCTTCACACACTGCTTCTCTGTTTTGTCTTTGAAGGCAGAATGGAACTTTTTATTTTTTCAATCACAGCTAGCACAATTGCTTTACCCTATGAAAACCTTTTCAAATCAAAATGGAAAGGACTGGTGCCCTGGTGTATGATAAGGGATAGTTGCCAAATGTCGGACACAATTTGGTTTGGGATTAATCATTTATACCTAATCCATCTGCTTGGTAAATTTTAGTCTTGATATAAGAGAAGTGTGATGAATGAATATGGTTTTTACTCAAAATTTTAAGTAACATTAGACACTCAGCAACCACCATAAGATAAAAGAAAACAAAGACCAAGACAGAAATGCCTCATCCTCTCCTCCCTCCCCATGCCCCATCCACCTCGAGAAAAAGAAATTTCGAATTGAACTAAACAAACAGAAAAATGCTGAAATCATATTTTCATGTTTGTTTTTTTGTTGGGAGCCCTGTCCTGTCTGGTCATCCAATGTGGCTGTCTCGGCTTCCTTTATGATCCTTGCTGTTAGAGATCTCCATTGCTTTCGATTATGTGCTGTTGCTTTCATATTATTTATGTTAGGTGCGATCGGTCAATCGCGCAGCGCATTTGGTAGATCTATGGAACGCACAACAATCGATGGATTTTTGTGCAAACGGGCGATCGGTGGATTGTGCTGCGCTTTTTTGTGGATACCTAGGATCTATCTGTTGATGCACATTCTGTCGATCTACATCTAGATCTAATCCCGCGCAAATCTTATCCCGCGCAGATCGACAGATTGTGCCTAACATTTACATTTTTATTGGTTTTGAGCTCAAGATTGGTGTTAAGATGAGCGAGATTTTTGTTAAGTATTGTCGAAGTGTTGTGATTGATCTACATCTATATTTCTTTGTTGGTTTTGAGAAGTACATTTCCTTAGCTTGATTCTCTGGTATATGTATATCATTGTTTTGCCTGACAAAGTAGCAAAAAAGGATTTTGATTTGATATTGGTTGTTCAGAACTCTTCCCAGCTGTTTTATGTGGGTTGCATCAAGGTCAATAGCTTTTTAGTTACCATTAATTCATACAAAGGATACAACTTTTTTTGAAAAATTCTTCTCTTGTTTCTTTTTATTATTTTTTTTTTCTTAATGAGACTTAGAGCCATAAATCGATGATGAGACTCACTTTGGATCTTAGTTGCCTGTATTGAAATCCTGCAGCTATTGAAACATGAGAAATTTACCTCCTTGCCTGTATTGATATCCTGTTGCTATTGAAGCAAGAGAAATTTACCTCTTTGTTTTTATTGAAATATTACTACTTTCAAAACATGAAGTTTTACCTCATGTTGCCTGTATTGAAATGCTGTTGCTATTGAGTCATGAGAAATTTATCTTGTTGGATGTATTGAAATCCTGTTGCAATTGAAAGATGAGAAATTTACCTCGTTGCCTGTATTTAAATCCTACAGCTTTCAAAACATAAGAATAATCAGTATATTACCTCATGTTGTCTGAATTGAAATCCTGTTGCTCTTGCAATATGAGAAATTTACCTCATGTTGCCTGTATCGAATCTTACTGCTTTTGAAACATGAGAATTTTACCTTATGTTGCCTGTATTGAAATCCTACTGCTTTCAAAACATGAGAATTTTACCTCATGTTGCCTAGATTGAAATCCCGCTGTTTTCAAAACATGAGAATTTTACCTTATGTTGCCTGTATTGAAATCCTACTGGTTTTGAAACTTTGCAATCCTCTCCCCGTGCCCCCCTCCCCCCTCCTTTTTGCCTTTTCAATTATTTCCTCCCCCCTTACCAAAACAACTCCGTCCCTCATCCTCAGGGAGCGTATTCATTTGTATTATAAATACATGTACTTTACTGAAGACTATAGAGAGACTATGACTAGGTTTTCATTTAAGGAGGTAGATCATTTTTATAGTCTTCGTACTCATTTGCGTTTGTGCCATTGAAGTGTATGTATTTTCACTAGCACATTGAGCACATTTAATAGTTCATTTTCATTTGTGTATCAGATAAAATGAACAGTAACTTTCCATGATAGTTTGGGGTTTTTGGGTTGTTGTTTTTTTATTAGGTTTGTTTATTTACTTTTTTCAATGTTATAAATGCTCTTAAGTAAATGTTCAGCACTCAGCATTTTATTCATGTGCGAAGCTGAAAAGGAAATGTGTATATGACTGAAATGCACTGTTTGATTTGCTGGCTTACTGAGATCTGGCTCGTCTGATCTCATTGCTTTTGGTCTGATGAAGCTTTTCCTTGCAATTTTTTTTTTTATCTCTTTCTCAAACACATCATTAGTCATATAGATTAATATCATCATCATTTTACGTAAAAAAAAAGTATTCCTTTCAAGCCTTTTGGCCCCTATGGCTGGAGCTTATCCCAGTTTCTGTAGCATAAAGTGATCAGTGACAGATTAGATCTATCACTTCTGAATATGATGCTAGTCTGTTGCAGAATACTTTCCCAGCTGAAGCTGTAGGGGTAAATTTTCTTGCTTCAGAAAAAAATGCCTGTGCCACATGGTGGTTTGAACCCAAGACCTCTCGGTCCATAGCCCAATGCTCTACCGCAGAGTCAATACGCCCCCCTATTTTAAGTCAAGGAGTGGATATATTTCACAAAAGAAAGATCTCTGTCTTCCTCTGTTACGAGCTGTTGATTTTACTCCTCTCCAATTGAACCTTAAATATCATCTTTAATATGTATATCATTGGTGTTATGTTGTAAATGTATAAGAATAAATTTTTGGATTTTCGCTTTTCAAACTAAAATTTATTTTTTTTTAAGTCACTCATTTCATTTTTATTAGAATTAAAATTGTGTTTTGCCTATTTCTAATGGTCCAATTTTTTTTTGTTGATTAAAATGAGTAGAGTGACTTTCAAAATAGTTAACTTTCGTGAGAAAAATATGAAAATTGGAAATTTCAAAGTTGTATAATTATAGAATGACACTGACAATGTACGTGCTACATATGTGACGTTGACCCTGGTTAACTAAGTCTTTTTTGGCTGGACAAAGATCAGTTTCCTTGAAGCTTTTAGTCCAGTCATCTCCTTTTATGGATCTCTACCTGATCTTTTCTTCAGTTACTCTGGGAGCTGGTTCCCAGGATGTACCTTTTGCTACTAAAAATGAAATAAATACAAAATCCCATAGACCTATAACTCCCTCAGTCAAAGATAAGCTTTTTCCATCTACACTTTGAACCTGCTCAAAAAATGTGCTTATCTGTAGCCTTGTTCAGTTTATTTAGGAATGTTGGCACCTAAACACACAACCCCACCATGCTTCTTCCTTTCCACCCACCTCTTATTTACAAAATAATTATTATAAATCTAGTTAAAAGTTTGGCACACTCCTTTCTTTTTTCTTTTTTTTTTTTTAAACCATATGCACTCATAATTTTATTTCATACACGTCTTCATTATCAAAATAGTGTAAAGGCAACAATTTAATACAAACCTTTTTCTTGGAATGACAACAAAAATAAGAAAAAAAAAAAGTAAGAAGACCAGTGAAAATCAATTGATATTTTTATTGGGTGTTATGGTACTATGTAGATTTCTGGCTAGGTGTAGAGAGGGTAATTATAATTCTTCTTCTTAATTACCTGAGAACAAAATATCCATATCGTTTGGTAGCCCCTCTCCAGTTGGTCGAAGCAGATGGACAAAAACAAGGAATATGGACAATCTTTTGTCAGACATTGGTCACCGGAATTTGTTTTTGCCTTTGTTTGTTGGATTTTTTTTTTGTTTGTTGTTTTTTTGGGGGGTGGAGGAAGGGGGAGGGTTTTTTGTATGGTTTCTTTTTGGAGGAATGTTTTTTTATTTTTTATTTTTTTGTTGTTGGTCTGTTTGTTTTTTGTTGTTCCTTGATTAGCTTTTATTTGTTGCTTTTTGTTGGGATTTTTGTTGTTTTGTGTGGATGTGATTGATGGATGAGGGGAAAAGGGGGGGAGGGGGAGGGGGAGATGGGTCTCTAAGATATTCTTTCATAAATGAGTGTTCATCGAATTTCATTTACTCTATTTTATTGTTTTATTATTGTGTATGTTTCGTTTTAGAATAGTCTTCATGTTGATCACAAGTCATTCTGTAATCAAGAATTTCACTATTATCCTTTCTCTCTTTTCATGGTTTTGAAAATGACATCAAGGTGTAGGAAAAGCACCCGTCTCTTGTGACACCTTGTGGTAATTTCATTGCCTTTTTTTCCCAAATCCATATTAATTCCAGGTGGAAAACATCAGCTCCAAGAGCCTGCGCATAAAGTTAGACGTGGACCTCCATGCCCCTACTTTACTCTTGCCCCACGACTCCAAGTCCACAGAGATGATCTTAGTTCAACTGGGCAATGTGTGGGTACAGAACTCTTTTGTCACCAATCAGCTGACCCCTGACCTCAAGCAGCAATGGAACTTGATCCATATCAACATGAGTCATATGCAAGTACAGAGGTAGGGACTTGAGAATGATTGCCTTTCCATGATCAGGGAAATGTTGGGAAAATCCCAACTCATGAATCTAATCAAGGTGGGGAATTTGTTCAATAGAAGTTGGGCTTTTGGGGTTTTTTGTTGTTGTTTTTGTTTTTTGTTTTTTAAATCTTAGAGGGCTTTTTAACATCATTTTTTTTCACTATTTTGAATGACATTGATCTTGGCATATAGTGGATTGATTCTTCTCTGAGTAAATGAATCAGTCAGTCAAACTCTTATTTTTTCATGACAGAGTTCGGTTGAATGTCTTAGAAGATACGTCTGAGATACTACATACAATTCTAGAGCCTTTGACTTTTAAACTGGACATCAAAATGGCAGTGGAACCTATTGTATCTGATTTGGCGCTTGACATTTCTGGACATCAACAAAAAGTGAAGGTATATTTACAAAACTCATGCAGGAGTTTTGTTGTTTTCATGGTATTCTTACTTTTTTTTTTTACTCCTCCGAAAGATTTACTGTTTTGATGTGCTGTTTTCCCCATGAGAGTGCTTTTACTGTAATCTTATTTTCATTAATTTTTCACATTTCGTACAATACATTTTTTGTGGTGTAATCTTCCATTCTTAATCTAATAGTAATAACAGAAAGCCACAGTGGAGAGTTCAATATGAATGGGAACAAAACAAATGTTTGATAAAAGTCTCCACTGTAAATACAAAAGAAGAGCCTTTCTAAGAACCTTTCTCAAGATTGCCCTTCCTGTCCTTTATAATATTTGCTTTTTTGCTGACCTCAACCCCAACTCTCTACTCTATATAGCAAAGTGATCTTTCCGTCCTTTAACTTGAAGCTTTTCTCGAAATTTCCTTTTCTGTCCTTTGCAATACGGTAGTCACTGCAAAGTTACATGCCAGCAAGTCCCACAAAATTTGGCACATTGCACAATTACCAATGAGACTGATTTTGTCTGAACGGTATTTTATCCTACTCTTTGGCATTCAGTTCTATTCCACTTCAATGAAAATGATTTCTCAATTATTTTTTTTGTTTTATTTTGAAAAACATGTAATTCTAAATTTGTTCGGTCATGCTGGCAGCTCCACGTCTTCCAGAAGGACATTCAGCTTATTCTAGGCATTGTACGATTCAACATCAATGAGGGATCACCTCCTCCTAGTCCAGGTAAGTTGTACCTTTCCTCATTCATTTAGCCACAACTGCCATCTGAACTCACCATTCTAACATCCATGAACTAACCAATTTGATGGAAATGTAAAAGTTCACGTAAAAAAAAAAAAAAGCTTATACTGACCCAAGACAATCAAGCATTAATAATCAAAGGATTATATTTTTTTCATCCTTGTAGTGATCATGAAATCTTTCTCATCGCATCTTTGGCCTGTGACTTCATCATTTATTGATAGTGGAATAAGATCATTCCCTCCTCCATTCCAACTCATTTTAATTCCCTTTGCTGATCCAATGTATTCCCAACAATCGTCACTTTTCAGCATTCACTTCTTTGGGATATTTAGTGGCTTTCAGAGTTGATCTTTTTGATGAGTAGAGACAGTTTTCTTAGTTTTCTGTTGCGTGAGAAGTTTTTTTATTTTGTTAGTCTGTTATTGCAGGCATTCTAGTAGGCCACTTCTTAAAAAGAAAGAAGAAAAGAAAAGCGAATGTGATCCTTCAGTATAGTATGAAACATTGAATAACAAAATCAATTTCCGGAGAAAAAAATTCTTTCAAATGTGTGTTTGAAGTTGATTTATTTCTAAAATGAAAAGTGTTAGCAAAGATGAATGATTTTACTCTGTAGATTGCAGAGGCTCTGACATAAAATTAGTTTTCCTCTTCTGTTTCTCACAGACATCTTTGAGTCTCCAACCCTCCAAAACTTTCAGGTGGAGGACAACAGGGACTCTGCCTTGCTGTCCCCATCAGCCCTGCCAGCAATATCTGAGGAACCCGCTACAACTTTGGAAAGGAAACATCTTACCTCCGTTTTGTTCAAACTAGATGGGATGTCACTCTCACTTCTCACTGACAATGGAAAAGAGGTAAGCCGCTAGCCCCATTCAACAATCCACAACACTCAGCACAGCATCCATGTGCAACTCAGAGACACCTTCAGATTTTTAAAATTGACATTAGCTGTGTAAAATGTTATTTAGTTGGCTATTTGGGTAGAAGAAAGCTAAAAATAAGACGTTTTGTGTTATTTTTATTTAAAGGTTGTTTCATTTTTTGCTTTTTCATTTTTCATTATGGCTGTTTTGTTTTTGTTTTGGGGATGTTTTTTGTTTGTCTTTTGCCTTTGCATTTTTTGCATATTTTATATGAGAATGAGATATTTTCCTTTAAACATTCTCTCCATCTCCGATTTTTTCATGCACACCCCATCCAACTCCTGCCCTGCACACAACTTTTTTGTTATATATCTTTTCATAATAATTTTTTCACTTTCACTCCTCTCTTAGGAGGATGTCAGTTTGAGCCAAAGCTTGCATTTTAAAGTTTTCTCTTTATCTTTACTTATTCATATTTGTCCTCTTCATATGTTTAAGGGGTCTACTCATGTTTTCAGTAAAATCAGTTCCTCTAAATTCTTCTCATTTAATATATTATCCTTTTCCTACTTCTCCTTGTGATTTCTTTCATCATTGCAAAACCAGTCTAAAATTTGCAACACTAACATGACTGTAAAAAGTTTGCTAGGAACTAGGGTAATTTTTTTTGTTAATATATGAGTGAAAGGAAAGGACCTTCACAGAGACATAATTAACAAAGCAAAATAAAGAATTTAAAATTGATCAAAGATTTTGGTCCCAGAATACATCCCTGGAGTAGGCAATGTCATTTTGCTTACACTTCACTGTATAATATGAATGAAAGACCCACACAAAATACAAGCCATGTTCCATGTGTAAGAACTTGTCCTTTTGTCCTCCACAGCTGGCCACACAAACTGACTTGTGCTACATGGATATGTCTCGCATCACTGTGTCAGGCTCATCTCACAGTGATGGCGATATCAAAGTCAGCGTCAGTCTGTTTACCTTGTCTGTCACAGATACTCGTCCCGACAGCGATGTTGTTGTCAAGAGGTAAGGGGTACTGCTTTTGTCTTTCTGTCGGTCTGTTTGTCTGTCTTTCAGCCTGCCTGTTTTTCTGTCTAAGTCTCTGTCTGAAAGTGTGTTTATTGTCTGAGAGACTGCCCGTTTCTGTGTTACTCTGTGTGTTATCCTTTCTTTTTGTGTTTGTCTCTATTTGTCAGTCTCTATGTCTTTCTCTTTGTTTATCTCTGTGTTTCGGTCTTGGTCTTCATCTCTCTGTGTCTCTGTCTCTGTCTGATTCTGTCTATGTGTCTGTCTTTTGTTCTTAGTCTGTGTTTCTGTCTCTGTCTCTGTCATCCTAACACCCTCTTTCCCTCATACCTAATCTGGTCAAAACATCTGATCAGTTTTTTCCCACTCATCCAAGGGTGCTACACTGCAGCAAGAAAGCTGATGCTTCTGATGACTTTCCCCTTGTCTCCTTGATATACAAGATTAGCAGTGATGGAAGCCATAAAGGTACAGTTTCAACTTGTTTCTTGTTTCTTTAGTTTTCTTTTTCTTTTTTTTTCTTTTTCTTTTTGCTGTTTTTGTTGCATTTTTTTTTAGTCCTTGCTCATTTGGTTTTGTTTTGTTTTAAGCTTTGTTTTTTTCTTTCCTTTTCTTTTCTTTTTCTTTTTTTTTTTTTAAATGGGTAGAGGGTAGTTTTTTTTTTGTTTTTTTGTTTGTTATTTTTTTGTGGGTTTTTTTTTTCATGTATGTGTCTTGTTTTGTGGGGAGAGTTAGGTGTTATGTGCATTGTTTTGTTTTGCCTTTTTAATGATAATAATAATAATAATAATAATAATAATAATAATAATGATAATGATAATAATAATAATTTAATAATAATAATAATTTAATAATAATAATAATAATAATAATAATAATATTAATAATAATAACAATAATAATAATAATAATGATATCAATAGTCATACTGTAGTTACTGGTAAAATGTCCAGTGGTCGGGAAGCACCTACACTAAACCCAAAACACTTTTTCCCCACAGCTGACATTATGGTGGAGAAACTCTTCTTCAATGTTCACATTCCCTATGTCATGATGTTGTATGACTTCTTCAACGGTGCTATGGTGGTCTTCAACCAGCCTTCCAAAATACCACAACCCACTAGAAGTAGAAATAGGAACCGGGACCTGCGTCCAGTCTCATATTACAGTCACAGTGGCCAAGAGAATGTTGACATTGCAGACACCAACGTGCCTACAACTTCCACCACCACCACTCTCAATGTCTATGGAAGTCTCAAACAGCCTGAGATCATTGTGTATGCAGATCCCAACATCCCCAGCAGCAGGGTTGCCATTCTACGTGTAAGTTGTTCCGTCTTACAAAAAAATCCAAATGAATCTGAAGCTTTTAAATATTTCTGTTAGTAGGAATGCAATTAGACCAGTTTAACAGAAAGTATGAGAATAAACAGAATAAAAAATGTTTCTGTTCTTTCAGGCTTATGATAGAGTAATGCCTATTTGCCTCGTAACTGTTAACCCTAGAAGCGTTCATCATGTTAAGCGGAAGTGCCCTGTGTAAATGATGACGTGCCAGGCCTGGTTGGTTTTACAAATCGGGGGTTGGCAGAGGGGCTTAGTGAGAATTTACTTGTAAGCTTGAAATGGTTTCCCTAAGACTAAACAGGTGATAAAATGCTCGAAAGATCATAAAAGTTGCAGCCATACCTCTACACAATAATAAAACAAGCAACAAGTTCATAAAATGTATCCATCTAACTCAAACAGAACAGTGTGTAAGCATGTTACATAGTAAAACCACGTGTTTGGGGAAACCCCTGTCTTTGTCTATCAATAACACAGCTTGCCTGTGGGCTAGAAGCTTAAAATAACTTGCACAACCATTGGCTACCATTTATATTTATAATTACTAATACTTCCGGGTCATTGACCATGAAAGGAACACTAAAATTTCCATTAAAGAAGGTGAGGGTCAATGTGCTTCATATAACACGATAGCTCTTCCCGGGCCAATGGGCGCTGTCCTTCATATAACACGGCAGCGGCCGTCCTTTATGAAGGACCGTAGCTTTTCTTGGGTTAATATTATACAATGCACTAAAACTGAAAATGCAGAGAAAAAAAAGTGCTCGTAACAAAAATAATATGAATGTGAATGATGATGTTTTGTTTTGTTTTTCTTATTTTGGTCTTAGTCATGTGACTAGAGTGAAATATAATACCTACTGGTTTCCTGACGTTTTAAGACTTGTTTAGCTTTGAGCCATTTAAGGGATGGATTCATTAGAATCTTTAAAAAAACTTTTAGAAATCCCATCGAATATCCTCTTCAGTCAGACATTGCCTTTGAGCTTCGAAAGGACTCTGTCAAGCAAGTCATTTGGTCCAAAGTGACGGACCTTTATTTGAGTACCAAGATGAATGTCCTGGACTCCAAGCGATCCGAAACCATGGTATGTCAGGTGGACAGGGAGATTTCATAGATAAGCTCTTGTTTCATTGCTTCTTGAGTGAGAAATTTAAGTCTTTCTGTTTTTCTTTATGTCTGCCCCCGTCTGTCTGCCTCCATCTGTCTGTCACTCCTCCCCCGACTCTCTCTTTCCCTCTCTTTCTCTCCTTTTCTCTTTCTCTCTCTGCTCTCTCTCTCCTCTGTCTCTCTCTCTCTCTCTCCTTTCGCCCTCTCTCTCTCCCTCTCCCACCTCTCTCTCTATCTGTATTGGTCTCCTATCCCCCCCCTCTCTCTCACGCTCTCTATCTCTCTCTTATCTCTCTTATTCTCTCTCTCTCTCTCCTTTCTCTTTGTGTCTGTCCATCTCTCTCTCCTTCTATCTGTCTGTACCTATCTATCTCTATATATCTGTCCGTCTGTCTCTGTCTGTCTCCTCCCCCAATCCCCCTATATCTATCTGATCTATCCATCTATCTGTCTGTCTGTCTGTCTGTCTGTCTGTTCATCTGTTTGTCCGTCTCTCTATCAATCTATCTCCCCCTTCGAGCTCCATTCATCTTGATGATACCATGTATCTTGAAGTGAAACCAAGAGTCCTGCTTGAAGACGGGTGCCACCATCCTTATCTAAATCTAATCCTCCCCTGCCTTCATCTCTAACCCCATGCAGCTGATGATGCCATGCAGCCTGGAGTTCAACCAAGAGTCCTATCTGGAGTCTGGTGCTGTCAACATGAAAACCAGTGTCAGTCAGCTCCAAGTCTTTGTCTCTGCCTCTGTCATGCAGCTCATTTGGGATGTCCTTACCCTCATCAAGGGGCCCAAGGAATCGGTAATCTTATGATGATGATGATGATGATGATGATGATGATGATGATGATGATGATGATGATGATGATGATGATGATGATGAT
>JBCJKF010045196.1:0-11128 GCA_039654545.1 Plocamopherus ceylonicus
ACCCCAGCATTTTCTAGATAAGAATACAGTTTTCAGCAGAAACAATTTACTCTACATAAAAGCAGTACCTAAAAATACGGCGCACTGCCTAAGAACACAATTGTAATTATGGTCCTAGTCAACAGGGATGAATTATTGCAGTGATTTTAGTGTAACTTCATTCGAAATTTTTCTATTTCGCCTCAGTGTGCAATCTACATGGCATAATGGCATTTTCGCAAGAGGTCCCATATAAGTCAGTCAGGACAACACATAAATATGAAATAGACTGGTAGATTTGTCATACCTCTCAAGCAGAACTTGACCAGCTACGCATTCTATTTGGCATTTGATTGAACTCTCTATCTAGACGTCCTCATCAGCTAATGCTTGCATTACATCGATTGTTGAAAGTTATATGTCAAATTTATTTATGATAAACTGAATATTTCTCTTAGAGCCATACATGGTGTACAAGATGTATTTGTTAGTTGTGCCTTTTGAGATCCTGTTAAGAACACAGTCTGCCTAAGAACAATTTTTTTTTGTTTCGAGAGTGGTGTGTTTGTAGATAAAAACTATTGCATTATTTCTTTACTACTATTTTGTTGTGTTTTTAAAACTATGTATGACTCTTGTTTCTTAAAAAAAAGTGTTTCTTTTAAATCACCATTACTGTACTTTTTACCACCAACTAGGCGATATTGAAGGCAGCATTTGACCCCGTTGAAGAGCACAAGCATTGGTGTCCTTGGATAACGCCCACCAACCCCATCCCTCCATCTACGACCGGCTCCCCTGTTGCTCAAGTTGAGACGAGGGGTACAGAGCCGGACCAAGAACCGGCATGCATCGTGGCTTTGCGGGCTATTGCTCCAGGGCTGATGGACAGCAACACTGGATTGGCACAAACCATGAAAGTGGTGAGTCATTGGTGTGAAGTAGGACTCAAATCTGGAGTAGGCGTACATGAACTCCAGTTTTCTCATTACTTCTGTTTCCATCCTCCCTCCATTTTCTTCAAAACCTTATCTTCAGATCCTTCCATCATTGGTGATGAAGACTTTCAATAGACAGTCATTAACTTATTTCACACTGTTTGTTTTGTTGTTTTGTTTTAGGGTATTTTTGAGAAATGGCCTTGTGTTTGTTATTGTGAGGAGTCAAGGAATTTTCAATTTTAATCCTTAAATTCCCAGTTATGTTCCTCCAAATTTTAACCAAAACTATTGTAAGTTAACTCTTTGTCTTTAATCAGCCGCTGTCAGTAGGTAGGAAAAGTGGCTTAAAAAATTGCTAGTTGGCCCCCACCATCACCAGCCAATGGAGTCCCAGTTGAAACCAGCTACAGTACCTCGAATTCAACAAACTCAGACTGAATGAACACCCTAGATTAACGATCTGGGGAAAATTCCCGTTTTTATTTCTTCATTGACAATAGTAAAATCTCATTTTTCCACTGAACTGATCTCCAACCCAACCTCGGTTCCAACGAACCCAAACGTTCATCTGTAGAGGACCCTCTATGAGAATTATCTCAAATAGCCGGTCCTGGCTGCCGAAAAACAACAATGAAGTTTGAGTAATAGGCCTTGACATCTTTAACTGTGGTGGGAGGGGGTAACTGTTAGCGTGAATGGTGTGCGGGTGCATGATGCAATGTCTACCCACCTCTCTTTTGTATGGTACCAAAAGTGAGACTTTGGCTATTTCCCTTTGTATCTGTGCATTCTAATTCTTGCCTTCAACGAACATTTTAGAAAATCCCTTATAGTTAGCTGAATTTTACTGTATTTAAGATTAATGTATGATACCGAAAGTCTTTGTCTGGGACCAGTTGCTACCATAGGTGTACCTCAAATGCTAAGACACTGCTGTTGTCACCTTTGCCTCGGACCAGTGGCTACCATATGTGTAACTGAAAATACTAAGATACTCCCGAGTTCCTTATGATATCAGCTATGCCACTTTGAAATTCCATTTCTAATCCCAAAATTAATTCCATCTGAATCCTAAAATTATGTCCAATTAATGCTCAGAAGAAAGAGTTTGTAATATCTGTAATATTTGATCATGTGAAAGAGGGGCTGAATGGCAAAAAAAAAAAAAAAAAGAAGAAAGATTCGATATTGGAATCAAATTAAAAGATTTGAAACCATGGAAGAGTGGAGTTGAAGGGAAGTGAAGGACTATGAAGGGAGAATATTTTCACAAGATTGTTTTGGAGGCTATAGCCAAAAAGGTTTTTACCTGACGATAGTGATGATTTGACTATTGTTGTGGGTTGTGATAAGAGGATAGATACTCTAGATCTTGACAAAAAAATCCATTTAGTACAATGCTCTAACTATGTATACTTATTGCTGCTTTCTATTTGTTTCAATTTTGCAGAGTCCCATGGTTGAGGGAATGCGTAGTTTCAGACAGGTCATGAGAGCGTGGTCTTCACCAAGGTCATCTACTACACAAGTTGCTGTTACTACATCTTCCTGATGTCGTAATGAACACTTACAGCTTAAACATCTTTTTCTTTTTTTTTTTTGTCATCCCACAAGCTGAATGTGTGATGTATTTTATTTCACACCTTTCTTTCATTATAAGAATGTATTTCTAATTGATGTATTTTTTTTGTTTTTGGTAGTTTTTTTTTTCTTTTTGGTTTTTGTTTTACATGTACCGAAAACAGTGGGGTCCACTTTAAGTCAACTCTGTAAAAATCAATGGTTAAATGCAATCATCCTTCTGGAGAGTACCAATTTTTTCAATTGCTTCCTGTGTATTGTCTCAAATGCTTTGGAAAGAGCTTCCTTTTGGTCAACTGAAACGGCTCACTGGAAGAAGACATCATGAAATTTACCCTCTCCTTTGCTGTCTACAAAGACAATCTGTGCTTGTATACAGTTTGCATCTGTATTTAACCTCTTTGACCTTTGCACTTCTGTTCTAGTCTAGCCATTAGTCGCTTTAACTTATACTAATGACTATGACTCTCAGTTTCACCCACCACTTTGACTTTTTCTACAAGTGTGCTTTTTACAAGATTGGCAGCTCTATATGTTGATTGAGCGTGGTCGATTCCAACCTTGTTTTAAGTTAAAAAGTTCCACATTGTTGACCTTCAGTAGACTCCCCTGCTTAGGTATCTTCATGGACA
Organism: Plocamopherus ceylonicus; assembly: GCA_039654545.1. Lineage (NCBI taxonomy): Eukaryota > Metazoa > Mollusca > Gastropoda > Nudibranchia > Polyceridae > Plocamopherus > Plocamopherus ceylonicus. Next base: position 3,134 of record JBCJKF010045196.1, read on the forward strand.
CATTTTTAATATAAATTTTTAACAGCTATTACAAGATTTTTACATCTTATTGTCCTAAAACCTTTCACTTTCATGACTTATGGAAGCACACTCTTCTTCTTCTTTTTATTTATTTATAAAAAATAATAAAATTATACTTACAAAAACAAAAATAATTGGTCAGATTTCACCACAAAAATAAGAAGAGCCTAAGCTGCGAGATTAAATTACCCTGCCAGCGGAAGGCAGCAAGTCAATAAAGTCACTTTCCCCTTTCAAATAAGTTGGTCACTTGTTTGTTGATTAATAAATGACCAGGGTTTCAGCAGTAGTCAGTAGGGGTGAATCAAAGAAATTACTTTTTAAGTGAATCATAACTACTGTGGTGCTCAACTATAACAGTACCCGCTACAGTGGGATCCCCGTTTTTTGTTGGGTTTTTTTTCTCTTTGTAAACTCTATTATCTGTGCATGGATTGAATGGGACCAGGAAAGGTCCGAACATGAATACAGCGGGACTTAAGCCACTGTTTGCTCGGAGCGGCATAGATTGAACGAGCAATTAGGCCCGGTCTTCATATTAAAGCCAGACATCCTTTTCGTTTTTACCCCCTGGCACCATAGACCATTCTTGTGCCCAGCTTTTTTGAGTGTATGTGTGAATGTCGCCCCCCTCTAGGCATTGGTGTTGTCTGGTGGTGGTAAGTGGGATGGAGGGCTAGGGCCTAAACATCAACATGTAGATATGAAATAGTTGCTCTGAAATAACAGTTAGTACAAGTGTGGCTTTGTCAAGCCCGCTGGCACTGGCAGTGTTTTGGCACCGAAGAGAGGTAGGAGTTCTTGTTAATCTTGTCAATATTTGAACAATTTGGGACATCTCTGACCTGACTTTGAATATAGAAATTTAGGGTGTCGGGCTATTTATCTGTCATCATAGTATTCCATGGGCGCTGCAATGGTGGCGCGATTGCTGAAAATGGATCAACCGCGGTCACAGAATTATTTTTTTCATTTTCAGAATTTTTGCAGAATTCATGTTCTCAACCAGCCTAGCCTACTTAATTGCGGAAAAATCAGTAATAAACTGACCCAAGCCAACAATGTTAGAGCAGAGTTAGCCTAGAGCCATCTATCTTTTTTGTAAACATGATCTAGGGTAGAGAGAGAGAAACAGAGAGGAGTGGAGAAGAAGAAGAGAGTGGAGGGAGTAAGCATGTTTGGGAGATTGGGTCAAAGGGCCAGGATGCCAAACTGAAAACTCCAATATGCCCTAGAAGACTTCTGCATGTGACCTCCCTGATCTAACTAAAGCTAAAAAACTAAAAATACTTCAGCAGGCCTAGCCGATTTTGATGCTAGCCTACGGAGGTTTCTTTAGCCTAGCCCACAGCTAAATGTGCAGTATATGTGATAAATGTAGCTCAAAAGAAAAACTTTGATCATGTAATGCCAATCCTGAAAGGCTGCCAGTTATCCAAAGAATAGAGTAAAAAGTTTTGTGTAGTCTGCTACAACTTACGACATGTATCAATGCCAGCTCTCCTGATTTTGATATTATCCAATGACGTCTCATTTCTACAGATCGCACTTTTGTTAGATTTTATGTTATCATTATCAACTTGTGTTTCTAAACAAAAGTACAAATTGTAAGCCGCTAATTGTGGTTTTGTTTGTTTCTGAGTTGTTTTCTTTTACTGCCTTTAGAGCTCCTTCTCAGTTTATGATTTTGTGAAATTATGTAAAGCAGTATGGAAAAAGAAGTTTAGACATGGTCGCAACCTTGCAGAAATTTTGCAGCATTTTTGCAGAATTTGGTCATTTTGGGGTAAAATTCTGTGCAGAATTTAGAAATTTTCCATGCAGAAAACTATGATGACATATTATCAAATATCATTGGGGTATTTCATCATATCGTCCTTTTAAAAATATCTCTATCTTACTTAACTTATATTTTTGCACCCTCGCAAAGAGCATACATACTACTGTGGTGGTATTATTGCTGGCTAATCGAATTGTTTCTGCAAGCTGATAGCAGTAATACAGAATTTTGTTGGAAGGACAATAGAAGTAGCTGATTGATTAATTGAACTCTTTGCTCTCTATTCATAATATGATAATATGTTTATATGTTTTTAGTAAGATGTATTGGATAAAAGTTTTTCTCACATTTTTAACTAGAAATATATTTTATTCCATTGTCACCTTATGCTCATTACAGTTGTACCAACTTGACCATCTTTGAATGCAAATATATTATATGATCCTGAAATTTTGATATGATTAAATAAATAAAACTGACTCTACATGACTTTTCAGTATTCTTTAGTGATTGTATCAAATGACACAAAACAAAAGCAAAACCTTTCCTTGCGTCAGATTTTCCTATGAAAAACAGTAGTTTGGATATTTAGAAATTAGAACTTGATGTAAGGACTGATCTGAACTGCTGTTACAGTGGTAAGAGCCGAACATCCCGGTCTGCCTTGCATCCCACTTTTCTTGGGTAACAGAATTTTCTCTCTATAAAATTTGGCCCTGAATATCCCACCTTGTACGCCCAAGATCCCACTTTTTGAGAGAGAGGGAAGATGGTTTAAAAAAAAAATAAAATAAATATTGCATTTATATAGCGCTTTCCATTTCCACCGAAGCCTCAAAGCGCTTTACAATACATTTATTCCCCAACTAATTACCTGGTAAATAAGCTGTAGAGAGTTTTACTTCCTCACAATTGTTTTTGTCCCAGTCAAATTCATTTGCAGGGTTTTTGATAGCCATATGGGTACAATTAAACGTGTCTGGTCAACTCTGTCTAGGCAAGGTGTGACTGCAAGGAGAGAACTGGCCGCTCTTGACCATGCCTGGGGCCATGTCATTGATTTGTTTGTTTGGCATCACCGAGCCATGACGGTGTGATCAGATGGACTTACATTACATGTGCCTACTCCATTGTCACTAAAGACCCTACATAATACATACTAGATAAATCCTAATTGCTTTGTAGTGTGATTAGACAGTTTAAAAGGGAGTGGGCACTTGGGAGTCAGAGGTAAGCCCTATCCTTGGTCCTGTTTCAGGGGCATATATATGAAGCAATGAGGTGTTGGATGACTCGCGGGATGAAAACTAAATCATGCCCATCAGAATTTACTGTGGTCTCACCTTTTCGGGGTCTTGCTGTCCATTAGATGTCAATGGAATGATTACGTAATGTTGCATGAGTTGCTTCCTAAGCCGTCCGCCTAACATCCCACTTTTCCGTTTTCCCCAGGGGTGGGATGTTAGGTGGTCGCTACCGTAAAATTAGGTAAATTTTAAATATAGCGTAGGGTCTTTGTAACTTGTAACGATTTCAACATCCAAGTGCACACTACGCATGCTCCAACACAACACAACACACTACAGTGACGATTTCTATACAAAGAGGCATTATTTACACAACTTGGGAGATATGGGCCCCCTGAAGTCTTTCAACTCCTCCCCCTCCATGACACAGAAATACACAAACATACTTCATGGCATGGAACAGTAATTTGATCATTTGTGAGGTGACAACACAAAATAACATGAATACAAAGTTACCATATAATATCCTATTATAATGATTTTATTACATTTTAAGGTGCATATTTCATGGAAATAAAAGTATAGATATTTTCTAGAAACATACAAAGTCGCAACTATGTAATAATGTGAGTGAAATGGAATATATGAAGAAAGGGATTATGAGGTATGTTTAGGAAGAAAAGAATTGTTAACTCAGAAAAATGTCAGGCCACTGAACCAAAGCAATGGCTGGCAATGACATATTATAATTATATGCATCATATGAGTAAAAATTCCATTTCCCTTTTTAATTGTGCTTTGTCTTTTCGAAAAAAAACCCAGAAAGTGTTGCAGCATAGAATAATGGTTAGACACAGACAATTAGAATTAGAGTATAGTAATACCAGGAAACTTCCAAGAAAAAAGAAATGTTGCTTATTTTTATTTAAGGCTTGGCCTACTTTAACCTTGAGGTGGCGGTAAGTCAGTAAATATTCCCCTGAGCAGGGTGTATTTTGTACACATTGAACTCAGCCAGAAGGCCACTCTTTCTTTTTAATCTTTGGGCTTTTCCGAGACTTTTTTTTAAAATCATGTGACCGCATTAGGGGCAATTACCAATTTAACACCGAGAACTGATACAAAACCCTTAGAGTTAGAGTTTCCTTTACCATTTTTAAGAGAATGACCAGTGGACGGGATACTATTTCCCAAAGTACATGTACACCATTCTCTGGGTTATAGTTATGTGTGTATATCCTCTGGATTGTATTTGCAAATCTTATTTACTTGATATATAAATATAAATCAGTGGTGCAGCTATTCATCATCATTTGACAGGATTTTTGTTGTTGGACTTATTGCTAGATCTTCACCAAGACTTAGCTAATTTCAATCGCAGCCACTGAGTAGGCCTTTACAATTTCTGTTTTAAACAAAAAGATCGAATCAAAGAAGAGCTTTAAGCATCCTATTTCAGTGCTAAGATAAGTCTTTCTATAGTGTATTGAAAACTATTGGTTAGTGACCCACCAAAAACAAAGTAAGAAAAAAAATCTGACCAGTTTTAACAATAAAATAAGTGATGTGGGAGCTTGCTAAATTGAGAACCGACATTTATGCCAATCACTGAATTAGCATTCATGAGGAAGAGCACAAGTTCATCATAATTCTCTGTCTTAATCAGAACAAGAATGTCAACACATTTCTAAAATACATGGAAAAAAATGACCATGATGATTACTGAAAGTTATTCGCAGTCTGGATGGTAGGCAAACTTAGGTTAAAATATTCACAGGCGGATGGTAAAACAGACTGACAAAAAATAAAACCAAAAACCCAAGAAATGTGGCAGGAAATTTATTATTTGTGAGGGAATCTTGCGCCTTATTTTCCAACTGAAACTGAAAGAATTATTCTCGGAGGATCTGCCCTTCAAAGATACGATTGAAAAGATGACAAGAAAATGCATAGAGAAAAGGGAAACCACTAGACACAAACAAAACAGAATATTGATGACTAAACATCTCAGGTATGAGTAAGTAAAGGAATACTGCCTCATCCCCTCTTGAGTTAAAATTCTAGATGTTATTCTTTACACAATCTTAATCAAACAATGTAATCCAATACATGCACATATAATATAAAAATAAAATTTAATTTCATGAAATTCAGCATGTCTTCAAGGTGGGACAATTTTCCGTCTAAAGTACAAACACAATATTGAAGTAAAGAAACAACCCTGACCCTAGGAAAGGTACAAGAAAACCAAACAAAAAAAAAAAAAAAATTAACAGGATATAACACTTTTTTTTTCACCCAATAGCTTTTGTCCATATAACTCGTTATATTGAAACGGACAATAACATGTGATTCTGATGTTTAGAGAAAAGAAAGACAGAAATGAAATTGTTATCCCTACAGGACAGAGCAGAGGGATAATATGCTTGTTTGATCTTTTTTGACATTTGAGAAATTAATATCAAAGGGATTATGATGGCATTTAACGAAAAAATTGTACAGGTACTCTGTGAAGAAACAAAATACATGCAAGGCAAGTAAACGATCCAGTCATGACAATTGATGATAATGGCAAGTTCTATCAAGAAACAAATGTCACATATATATATAATACATGGGCAGAGATAAATTTATTCTGTACTATTGAAGTATTTCCTAATCACTTACCAAAATAAAAATGACAATAACAGAAATAATACATCCAACTATTTATCTTAGAAGCAATTGTGATAAAAATGAATTGGTAGAAACTGACTTCATGTAACTGTGTCTGACTAGTGATCATTACTTTCATTTGGAAGCTGGAAGATGAATTATTTCCTTCATTCTTATCATTATTATTAGTAATGGAAGCAGTATTATTATATGATTTAGTAAATATTATTATGGCTTACATTATGTTCACTCAGATGGTGATTTTGGTTTCCTTTTCTTCCATTCTTACAATGATACCAGTAACCCACAGATATAAAACTAAAATATTTTAAATATCAAGCATCTCTTTTATGAACTGCCAGTTCTTGAAATGTCTTCAAGAGGCCTACCATAGTGAACAAATTAATTAAAAAAAAATTGGAACTCCATGCTCCATCCTGTGCGACACTTGTCTGACAGAGTATCCATCACTATCATTCTGATTACAATTTCAAACATACATCAGTGACCAATACATCAATTGAAAAAAAAATCGATATATTTTTTCTCCTCCAGTTGGATACGACACAAATGATGTTAAAAATGTCAGCCTATCAATGTCCAGAATATTACCTACGTAAAGTATACCTCGGATCTAACGGCACAACCAGGACTTTCTTTTGAGTGCTGTTACATAAGAGTGCTATTACAACTGAGCACATTAAAAACCACAACATTGTTAACAATTGCGCTTCGTTGCACCTTTGGAAATGAAAAAGGGATGGATGAAGAGAAGGGGAGTGCTGGTAAGCTTATAATTATAAGGACCAGTATCAGTGTGATGACTGCGCATAACACACTGTTGAAGGACAAGAGAGGCATTTTAGTTGCCTTCTGAGTGTAGTACTAACACTCACTAACAGTTTTTGATTGATCGATGCCTGTGTTGCTAACAGCTCTGCCTAACTGTAGTGCCGTTATGACAGAAATAAAGGCCATGTGTGTCGTTGTATCGGTAAATTTTTACTGTTGTTTAAAAGAAGGGAAAAGTGGGGCTTGGGGAAAGTGCCGTTATACCAGGAGTGCCATTATAGCCATAGCCGATATATATGGACTGGACTGTACATGTAATAGCAAAGTAGAAGTGTTCATGGAAAGGTCAAGGATGGTCACAGCATTACAATGTAGGTTACTAATCAATATATTAGAAATGAGATGATATTAAAGTAAAAGTGGGTGGAAGAATTTATTTAAACCTGAAAACCTTGAAGCCAAAGCCTCTTTTACTTTATTTACTTTTCTGTTGTTTTGGGGTTTTTTTCTTCATAAAAGTATCTTTTCCCACAGACTTTTAAAGTGCATCAGAATAAGAATCCATTAATAATACTTAACAAAACACCACCATTATTAAAAACGATTGATTGGTTGATTGCTTTACACCCCGTTGACCACTTGTGCCATCTCAGGGTGAAAAATCAAGGAGGAAAAGAAGCACTTAGAATAATAATACAAATATGCTATAATAATGATAATAAAATGAAGCAAAAAAGAAAGATGATTTACACGGAAAATAAAGTCATCTCTCAACAACAATATAATGATGGCCATCATGTCCCAAAATATACACCATGATAATCCCCTAGGATGTTCTACCGCCCTTTGTGTAAAAAAGCACTTGGTCCTTCTAGATAGCAAGTGACCCCGTTCGTAACACAATGCACATGAATGGGGGATGGCCACCAAATTTGGACTCCAGGTTGGTTTGCATCAAACTGATCTATCCCTCCCTGAGCCCCACATGCCTCCCACCTCCACAGTGACCCCAACATGCCCTCTCTAATGTTGCAGTAAAATCAGAAGCATTTCCATTTGATAGAAATGTCTTCCAGAGAATTACTGCATTCATCTTCCACCCAAGGGAAAGGTTTTCTTGTCATAGGATGGACTAGAAAGCAGTCCTAGTGCCACATTAAAACACAAATCAAATGATCAATAAAGTATGTATCTTAATCTGTTACATTTATCAAAATGTGGGAGAAAGTTTTAAATGAAGAGATGACATAACTGATTCATATGGCCATTCTTAGAATCAAATGATCCAATGACATTCTGAAAATTAATTCCAAAACATTTGAGATGACAAAAATGAAAATCCTGTCAAGTTTACTGAAGCTTAATGAGAATAATGCCAGACAGAGAAAAGGAGAGAATTGACTTCTAGAAAAACTTCATCTCACGTCAGGAAGCAATTTTTTCAGACTGACATAAGTAAACAATCAAAATACATGTGCACATTTAATTATAATATATATA
>JBCJKF010045306.1:0-11127 GCA_039654545.1 Plocamopherus ceylonicus
GATTAAGGACACTAATTTAAACCGGAGAGTCATCAATAGTGTTGCATCATTAACGACTAGCTAGATCTAAACGAGCTTGATTCCATTATAGACAAAGAAATATACATGTGTACGTTAAAATTTGTGTGAACCATCTGAAATATGTGTTATCCTCTTTATCATTGCACTTTGTTTGAAATCATCAAAACAATGTGTCCCCCCAAGCATAAAGGGGTAAATCCGCCCCTGTTACCTCTCACTAGGCCTACATTCGTACACACTACAATACTAAAGATATCGTCTACTGAAAACCTACAAAACCCTCTCAGCAAATAAGAATAGCCCTGTCCATAATACGATGGCCCCTTTGATGTGCAACATCACTCCCTCCCTAGTACACAAATTCTAACAAAACGAAGGGACTTTTATCAAACAAGGAGCAAAGGACACCTACAATGAGCTCTCCCTTTACTCTGAGGCCACACTAAAACATCATTAGTGGCCTACAAATTTGTATCAATGGCCTCTAATCAATGTAAAAGATTGGCTGACTAATCAGGAGGCTTGTTACAGTCAATAGGCGAGTAGGGTAGCTCGCCCCAATTCCGAACGCGCCCCAATTCCGAACGCATTGAGACTGGTATTGGAGAAATTAATCTAAATGCCCTTGAACCAGCATTACGTACTTCATATTATACTCTAAAGAAAACGCAATACTGTTTTGTCCAGTTCACTTGAACTTACATGTATAAATCGTTGATTATGCATGTTTTTTTATTATTATTTTATAAGTGTCGTACATCCGCTTCCCCTTTTGTTCGAGCGAAATCCTGTTTGGATGCTCAAAAGAACGCACACATTTTATTCAACAATTTTGTCTGTGTTTGACTGTTTTTGACGATCTTTATCATCGACAGGAAGAAATGCTGAAAAACCAAGAATATCCATTAACAATGACTTAACTAAGACACAAAGAGAGAAACAAAAGGAACTGAGATGAACTAAAAGGAAGAAGTCAGGAGGGGGAAAATAATCTGGCCTTAAGAAATTGGAAGATAGTGGAGCTGAGCACGAGACAAGTCCCCACCATACCCCAGCCATCAAATAGTGTGGATGAGACCTTCTATACGGCTGGTCCATCCAACATCTGACTGAAGAGTGGAAATGTAAATAGTGTATATAGTAGAGAAAACACAGGGTTTCAGGTGTTGTTTTCAAATGTTGATGTTTTAACAAACAAAATGTGTGAATTGCGTTACATTGTAAATAATTGTATGCCAGATATTATTTGTCTTACTGAAACGTCTCCTAAGAATTACAAAATGTCCAATTTAGAAATATTATGCCAACAATGCAAGCTGAATGGATTTCAGTTGTATGTGAACGAAGGGAACTTTCGTAGAGGAGCGTTTGTATATGTACAAGATAAGCATAACTCAGTCCATGTTCAACCCCCCAATAAAATTCAAAACCTTGAATATACACTTATAAAGATTATTGAAAATAATCATACAGCTATGATTGGATGCATTTATAGAAGTCCTTACTCCACCAAAACAGAGGTTCTTGATCAATTTGCTGAACACTTAAAAGAAATAAAAGTTTAGTTATTACAAATTAACACTTGTTGGAGACTTCAATTTACCAGAAATTGATTGGAAAAATCTGGTGTTTAAGGATGCTGGTACACGCTTTCTAGAGATAATTTTAAGTAATAATCTTTCTCAATTAATGAAAGAGCCAACAAGATACATAGGCCAAGAGAAAAGTAATACTCTTGATCTTGTACTGACAGATTCTCCAGTAACATCTACAATATTAACTTATCTGCTCCTCTTGGAAAAAGAGATCACAGCATTATTACATTTTATGTAAACTTACCTGATAACTCTGCTGGAAAAAATGAACCTAAAACATTCTTAGACTTTCGTCATGCAGACCAGGGTTGTGACAACTACAAAAAAATTGTAGCGCACTACAACTTCGCTACTTGCAAAGAAAAAGTAGTGCACTACTATTTCACTACTTTTAAAGATAAAGTAGCCGCTACTTCCATTAAGTACTGCACTATTTTTTTTACTACTTTTGCTTACGACAGCTATATACAAAAAGACACAAATAATATACTAAAGTAAACATTTATTCAAGCAACATGCAATGTAAATTATGAATAGCTATGAAAAAATAAGAAAAAAAAATTGAGCATTATCAGAGTTAGTTTTCAGTTCAGTCACACTTATTGTATTTTATTTCAGCCTCAAAATCATGGTCATCGGAAATATGACCTCTATTAGGAGTAAGAGGTATTGTATTTGATAAGAATTGACCTAGTACTTGGGAAGTTAGCAATTAGTGTCTCCGGGCTAGACACAGGGGGCTCGGCTAAACATTAATACACAATATTTTCGAAGTGGCTATTCGCTCTTTAATAAGTCTACAGGACCTGAAAATTTACCAGGATTGTTTTTAAAAAATGTTTCATATATAATATTAAAGCCCCTTAATTTATAATAAATGTGGAAAACAACATGTGTTATCCCAATCTTTAAAAAAGGGGAAAGGACAGATTCTAATAACTACAGACCTGTAAGCCTCACTACTATTGTTAACATCTTGGAGAGAATTCTAAGAGACTTAATTTAGTTTCATTAATGATACAAAATTCTTATCCAACAGTCAGTATGGCTTCAGGGAAGGGAGATCATGCATAGACCAACTTATTGAAGTAATAAATGACTTAACAAATATTATTGAAGAAAAAGAATGCATTGATGTAATTTACTTTGACTTTAAAAAGGCATTTGACTCGGTTCCCCACAATAGGCTTTTACTTAAATTAAGAGAAGCCGGAATACAAGGCAAAATACTCGCTTGGATCAGAACCTATCTTGATGACAGAAATCATTATGTGAAGATTAATGACTCTGTGTCCAATATATCAAGTGTTACAAGTGGGGTGCCCCAAGGTAGCATCTTGGGTCCGTTGTTATTTCTCATTTTTATTAATGACCTTCCAAAAAATATAATCAGCAAATGCAAATTATTTGCAGATGACACCAAGCTATACCACTAAGTTACTGTAAAAATCATGGAATAATGCAAAATGATATTGGGCCATTCCACGTTACGTGTGTCACTGATCAGACGCATTTTCAACACTTCAATAAATGCTGCATGACTTTATTTTACCCAAAAATATAACAACTCTCTTTTTCCTATCTTTAACCACTTTTTAATGAAATTAATATCCAGTGGTCATTTGTATTGCCAGAGATTTTGAGCAATTTGCTTTCTCTGTGTGTTACATGTGTCACATCAGAGAAATAAGATTTTTGAAGTTATGGCATTGATAGAACAATTTCTGTGAATTATATAAAGTCAGCAATCTGAAATTCACACAGTAAGTTAATTAGATACCAAATACAAACAATATATAATAAGATTCACATATTGCTGACAAGTCAGCTAAATTTGCCGTTACGTGTGTCACAGTTTTTTGTTACATGTGTCACCACTCTGAATGAAAGCGTCTCTACATGAAAAATTTTCGTTGAAACCTAAAGATATGAACATTACTAAGCCTACACAGATGATTTCTGGAGTAAACATTTGTGTTCACATGATAAATATGAAAATATTTGTTGGAAATGAGACTGGAAAGTGCTGTGCTGGCAAATTGTTTTCTGAACTGTAGAGCAATGCCAAAAGAAGATGAGGTCATTTGGAAACGGTGGGAAAAAACATACTGGTCGTATGTCATTGCAAACTCACACTGGATGCAAGGTGGAGCTTGAAGATGCTGTCATTTCCTCTTGGACGCAGTTTCTAAAACATGACAGAGTGAAAAGAATTTTAGCTGATGCATTCCAAGGAGATAAAAATGACCCTGAAAGTAGCGTGCTCCGCTGAGACTTTGCCATGGGGTACAGCTGTAGGCTGTAAGTACCAGTACCAGAACAAGATTCAAACTGCTTTTTATTTTTATTGGTCAAGACAAAGAGGAAATTTATTTACAGCTGCCTTTATCTTAAGAACAAGCCTTGTCAGACTTACCTGGTTGCTACAGACAGTAATGACAAAGGCAAAAACACTGTGTGTTGTTGCATAACCGAATTGATTGCAAATTTTGGACAGAATACCTTTGGTACTTTACTGTAATTGTCTTTCAATTCACACAGACGGTCCTTCGTCAGAGTTTAATAAAAATTCTGTTTTAAAATGTTGAAAAGAACTTAGCACTTATGACAGGGGTTGAATCGAGATGGCAATACTTCGCCACTTCCCATGGAAAGCGTAGTGGACGGAATTGGAGGCCCTGCAAAAGCAGCTGTCAGAAGAAAAGTTATGAGCAAGGGCAAGAATCTTGTGGTTTAAAATGCAGAGATGACTATGCAAGCTTAATAAAATAGCTTTTGCCAGCAGTCAAAGTCATACTGGTCAAACAAACTGACATTTATGAATTTGCAAAAAGAATCTTGTCACTGGGGGAAATGCTTATTGTCCAGGCATTCATAAGTAAAGTGCACACTGTCTGGTGCAGAAATGGCGAAACTGTTTAACACTGACTTGGATTTTCAGCCTCACAATGCCCCACTGTGGATGTCACAGTCACAGACCATGAAAATGCTGTCAACACTGGCGACTGGATGGTGGTGGTCTATGATCACAAGAAATACCCCGGGGAAATTGTTACAGTTGAAATGAAAGACATCTCTATAGAAGTGTCTGTGATGCACAGAACCTTCAATAACAACTGGGAGTGGCCAAAAAAGACACACTAGCTGGTTCCATTTTTCTGGAAACATTCATTTAGAATTTTTTTTTATTTTATTTTTTTTGTTCTTTCTAGTCACATCTATTCCCATAAAATGAAGATAAGTAAGTTACCAGCACCAATGATATCAGTGTTACTTCTAGTCAATATTTTATTATGTGTTACGTGTGTCACTTAATGTGGTACGTGTGTCACGTTATATGTGTCACCATTTTCCGTGCTATATTATAGAGTAATGTGTGCATACCTTTTTGAACAGACATCACTTTTATTGTTGTCTCAGTTAGTTACTTTTATATCATAAGTTTTATCATATTTCTCGAACAATTATGGACAGGAGGATAACTTTTGTCCTTTTTGCGTTACGTTTGTCACACATGTCATATGATCTGAAATGCACTCAAGGGGAAAATAGAATAAGTTGTTGGCATTTCTATGTTTGTTTTGTGTAAAAATACATCCATCTACAAAACAAAACACCTTTTTTGTATTCAAAATATAGAAATAGATATCAGTTTGATTTATGTGAAATTGTCTTTGTTTTTTTACATATTTTTATCATTGTAAGGTGAGTGTCTACTTTCACCTGTTACGTGAAAGCCAGAGTATGACAAATGTTTTTCTGTATGAAAATGTTGATTAGAGATGTTGGTTAAAACATACAAATGACTCATTTCAGTAGAAAGAGCATTTTTAAAAATGAGGTCCCAGGACCACTTCTCGTGGAATGGCCCTATTAACAAACTTTGTGAATGGTCCCAAAAGTGGCTACTAGATTTTAACATAAATAACTGTAAAGTTCTCCATGTAGGTGAAAATAATCCACAGCATATATATAATGAATTCTCTTGTTGTAGAAAAGGTTGAAGAGGAAAAAGATATTGGTGTGATCTTCGACATGAAACTAAATTTTAACAAGCACATATTAAAATGTCTTGGCGCAAGTCGAATTATCGGAATGATTAAAAAATGCTTTAATTATATACCGACCGGGACTCCTTATAAACACTCGTCAAGTCATTGATATGTAGTAAAGTAGAATATGGAAATTGTATTTGGTCACCTATTTATAAATATCAATCTTTCATGTTGGAAAAGATTCAGAGAAAAGCAACCGAACTTTTACCATGCATAAGAAATTTCAGCTACGAGGAAAGGCTAAAGTACCTCGAACTTCCGTCATTGAAATAAAGGATCCGTGGTCATCTTATTCAAATATACAAATACATTTGTGTTCGTCAAAATCATTTGAATTTATTTAATCTACCTTCTCTAACACTAATAACATTACTACAAGAAACAGCTACCTTAAACTAACAAAAGTCCATATTGGAACAACAGCAAGACAAAATTACTTCAATAGCAGAGTCATAAATTACTGGAATAAATTGAGTGAAACATCATGTAACATGTAAACGGGCTAGAGCACTAACAAATTTAAGTTTTTGGTAGATGAGGAACTTAACCATTTGATGTAGATCTAAATTCTATATCTATGACTAAAACTAACACTGTAATCACTGTTGGAAAAGTAGTCATAAATAGATAACTAATGGTTCGATATTTGATAATGTACTAATTTACTCGGAAGTAGAAAAGTTAATAGAAAAATATTGACCAAGATATAAAGCCTACTGGGCTACAGTCCTCTACTACTTCTAGGGTAGGATTGGGCAAATTCGCCAGTCAGGTAAATTCGCCAGTGTTGAAGACTATGTCCCCTTTACAATGGAATAACCTAACACCCCTAAAAATCAAGCTCCAAAGTTCAACCAATCAAAACTTAGGTAATAGGACAACAAAGTCATGGATCAATCATACAATCGTTAACAAATATGACGTCACAAAATTAATAACGTAACAAGATATCTTACACTATGACGCTATGCTTCGCGTCCTTTTCTATGAAATCGCGTTTTGCTCTCAATACCATTTCTATTTTGCTCCATTGATATCAACAATTTTCACTCAGTTTAACCTTGTTCGTCGCTACATTTGCTGTTTGATCTACTAATTTACTAACGTTCTGCTCAATTTACAATAAAATTTTCCATTTACTAACCTTTTTAATTCGTCGAACTTGTATTTTTATTAACAACACACTGTCGGGCAAATTCGCCAAGCTTGTCGGTCAAATTCACCACTCTGTGAAAGATCGTGACATAGACCGTGACTTAGCCTAGCAGCTTAAGCCCTACTAGCCTACAGTTTGTCTACACGTCGTTAATACTAGTCTACCACGAAAATCATGGTGAAGACAGCATCTAAGTACAACAAGTACCCAAGAGAGAATTTGGAAAAGGCAATCGAGACTGTCCAAGGAGGCACGTCATGCAATAAAGCTGCCCGTGAATATGGGGTCCCGAGGAAGACCATCGCTGACCATAGAGCTGGCAGATCAACGTTGGAGAGGAGGGCTGGGAGACTACAAAGCATCCCTTCAGAAATTGAGGACGCTATCATGAACAAGGTCATCAAGGCGACCAACAACGGATTTCCCTTGACAAAACAAAGTTTCTTATCGAAAGTGGGCACTGTTGTTCGGAAGCTGGGTTTGAAAACCCAATACAAGGACGACACTCCTAGAAAGGATTACTGGTTTGAGTTGAAAAAAAGGAGACCCGACCTCGTCATCAGTCCCGAAAAATGCGCCACCAACCGACTACAGATGATGACGAGGAATGTCGCCAACAGTCATTTTGATGGTCTGGAGGAGTTGGTTGGAAGGCTGGGCCTAACGGATAAGCCTGGCCAAATTTGGAACTGTGACGAGACAGGGTTACAGTTCTCCCCTGACTGCGTCAAGGTCATCGCACCGAAAGGGACACACTCTATTGTGGCGAGATGCAGCACGTCGAAGGAAAGCATCACCACTTTGATGTCAATCAACGCAGCCGGACATGCCATGCCCCCTCTCTACGTGGTTAAGAGGAAGACTGTGCGCTCCGTCCAGTCATTTGCCATCCAGGATGCCCCTGAAGGAACTATCTGGACCTACCAGAAGAACGGCTGGATGATCGACGAGATTGGCATCCAGTGGCTCCATCAAGTCTTCCTCCCTCATTGCGGTGATCAGCAGCCACAGCTGCTGATCCTAAATTCCCACCACAGCCACGAGGTCCTGGATATGCTGGAGGAGGCTGAGAAAGAAACGAGTTCATGTCCTCGCCTTGCCGCCACACACCACTCACATGCTGCAACCTCTCGACCGAGTAGTGTTCAAACCCTTCAAAACGGCTTACAGGCAGTTCTGCACGTAATTCTTGGCAGAAAATCCCAGTCAAACCATCAACAAAGTGACCTGGCCCCACCTGTTGGCCAAAACTTGGGAAGCAACGATGAAGCGGGACTTGCTGATGAAGGCTTTTTCAGCATCAGTGATATATCCCATAGACAAGAACAGGATCCCTGACTCTGCCTTTGCTCCTGGAGAGGCTTTCAGGGCTGCTACTGCTGCCAGAACATCTGTTGTTGAAGAGGAAGCAGCAAATTATGTCACCACTTTGATCACTGATGACAATGCATGGGAGGAGGAGGAGGAGGAGGAGGAGGAGGACCCAGTCTCAGCCACAGTCAACCACTCCAGCGCCAGGGAGGAAGGTCTTCAGTGTCGGCAGGTCCATCCACAATTGCAAGGAGTGTGGGGTGTCAAGTTGACACAGCTTTAAAAAATGGACACTAATTTTTTATTTTGAAGGCAGAATTTACACCATTAATGCTTTTTCAAACAACAAACATATGTATGTATGGGGGGGGGGGGGGGGGGGGGGGTTGTCTCACTGATTTTTTCTTTTCCCTTCTTTTTCCCAACAGAAACTAAATAGATCAATGCCTTCGATATGAGCTTCGATGCATGTAAGTTACAGCCTTACCAGTCGTTATTAAATTAGCAAAACCTTTACTAGAGACTAATCTCTTGAATATTTCTCTTTCCCATTTAGATCTAGCATCATGGCAGACCAAGACCGTGTCAAGAAAATAAAGGTATTTGTTTACTTAGACTTCCCACTCAAACCCATGGTTGGGACATAACTTTGCTGATGTATTTTGATGCGCTGAATACGAAAATGATATTTAAATCCGTCGCAAATCAATAGTTTTTGAGATATTCGCATTTAAAGTTTGCACTATTTCCCCACTAATTACGCTGCTTTCGTCTGCTACCGGCGGATGGACACTGGCGGATGTTTGTTGTTCGCGCATGCGTTGAACGGTCTGCACATGCGGCGATTTTTCCCGCCGTCCATTTTCAACACGCCACCTTTGATTCAGTCTGCTTTCGCTCATCATCTTGGTTACATGTGTTTCTTGCGAATCGGACTACTTCAAAACGATAGCTGCGTTTTTTCAGAAGAATGAGGAAGCTCTGGATTTTCTACGAATTCATGGTGTTTTATCCCATGAAGTGAACTGTCCGCGGTGTGGGAATGTCTGTTCCTATCATGAGGAGGATCATTTGTGGAGATGCCGTTCTTCGTATTTAGTTCCTAAGACGAAGAAACAACGCCGCTGCGAGTTTTCCGTCTCTGACGGAAGGGCACGTTTCTCGCCACGATGCG
This sequence comes from Plocamopherus ceylonicus, assembly GCA_039654545.1. Lineage (NCBI taxonomy): Eukaryota > Metazoa > Mollusca > Gastropoda > Nudibranchia > Polyceridae > Plocamopherus > Plocamopherus ceylonicus. Next base: position 9,313 of record JBCJKF010045306.1, read on the forward strand.
CTTCTACCCGTGGAAACTTGTCATCTTCATAGCCCACTACCTCAGCAAGCATTGGGACTATGAGACTGGAAAGGAGTGTCTTGGATTATCATCAAAAACTGTGTCGGACTGGCGTTCCTTTTCTAGTGAGGTGTGTCTTTTCTGGACCCAGGAGCAGGCCCCTATCGGAGGACCGGGAGTGGAGGTCGAGATCGACAAGACCATGATTTCTCAACAAAAGTACAACTGTGGCCGTGTTCTGAGCCAGATGTGGATGTTCGGAGGCATCGAGCGTGTCTCCAAGAGAAAGTTCCTTGTGCCTCTTGTCAGCGAGGTGGGAGAGGACGGTGAGATCGTTATGTTGAGGAGGGACCGGGATACACTGGTTCCGCTCATTCGAAAGTATGTTCTCCCAGGTTCCATTATCTACAGCGACGCCTGGGGCGCCTACCGCACCCTCAACCAATTGGAGCTTGGTTATGATCATCGGATCATTAACCACAGCAACAACTTCGTCGACCCTGAGAACTCGTAGGTCCACACGCAGAACATTGAACAGCAGTGGAGGGATGTGAAGAAGTGCGTGAAGCGACCGGGTATGCGATCGGAGCACCTGCACCAGTACGTTGCGAGTTACCTCTTCATGGACGCTACCCAGGGCAAGGACCGACTCCACTTCTCCGTGCTAGCTGGGAGCCTCTACCCTCAGAACTCTGACCGGGAGCCTGTCGCACCGCCTCACAACGAAGAGCCCGCAGAAGACGACACATCTTCCAACTCGGAGAAGTAAGTATGCAGGTTGGTTTAGTATGACAACAGGAGGAGGTGATTTGCTGAAAAGGTGAGAAAACCCCTAATTAGACCACTTAATGGCTTTTTTTTTTGCTTTTTTTTTTTTTTACTCAATTTTGGTTATTTTGTGTGCCTTTGGTTATTTTGTGTGCTAAATTTTGGTTATTTTCTGTGCTTTTGGGCCATAAATGTATTCCTAAGACGTCACTAGGGGGGTTTCAGGGGGGTTTCCCCCCTGACCATGACGTCACTAGGGGGATTCTCCTCCGAATGACGTCACTGTGGGGGGTTTCAGGTGACCATGACGTCGTAGCACTATCTTTAGCTAGTAAATGGGGGTTTTCAGGGGGGTTTCCCCCCTGACTGTGACGTCAGAATTACGTCAGGGCACCATTTATAGCTAGTAAATGGGGGTTTCAGGGGGGTTCCCCCACCCCTGACGTCATCATGACGTCATAGCAGGATAATCATGTCATCAATTTTCGTCGATTTCACTGTTTTCAGCAACATCGCGGCCATAAAAATTGTGGAAAAACACCAGAAAACACCGTTTTTCACTCATATTTATTAGTTCTTATGACGTCATCGCTAATGTCAAAACTAGCAATTTGCCATGGTTTTCAGTGCCATATTCGTGCTCAGCGCCCTAAAAAACCATGGAAAAACATAGAAAAAACGCATTAGAGTGGAGAGTTTTTATACTAAATTTTTACCAAAATAAAGGAGGCCCTGCAAAGAATTGCGAACGGGGAGAGTATAAGAGAAAGTTAATTTCTTCTCTTTTTTTTTCTTTTTGTTCGTTTGAATCTCTTTAGTCCATCATATTAGGACAGTTCTTGAATGCCATGATAGATCTACATGTAAATTTTTTTGCTGTTAAATGTTATTGACTGTTTTGCTATTTTATATAATATTGTTCTGATTGTCATTACCGGTATAACTTTTCCAGGTGGCTGCAAGAACATAGGTTCCTCACTATGGCTTATAAAATTTGGACGCAGAGAACGTTTATTTGTTTTCCCTACCTTTGTGTATTATATTTGA